>BGPT01000782.1:98616-240751 GCA_003297045.1 Symbiodinium sp. clade C Y103 | reverse complement strand
TTCACATACTTGACCCAAGGTTTCTTTAAGCAATCTTGGACATAGACTTAATTAAATTGACGGGGTTTTTGAACGGCCCTCATATATATATATATATACTTAAATGGACTATAATATCTATAATATACTATAACTGGGAGTAACTAATCCATATACAAATTGGGATATTCTGATATACATATATGCAGTGGTTTGCAAGCCAATTACTAAGCAGTGATCGAATCCCATGGCCCATCTAAGCAACGATGCAATTGCGGCGTGCTTGGCATGGCGTCTTGAAGCTTTTTGAGTAGGGAACTGCTTGGAGGGGCAGTGGAAGGGTAGTGGGTTAGATACACATATAACCATAGTTTCCTAGAATAGGGGTACCCCTAAATCATCAATTTTTAGATGGATTTTCCATTATAAATATTTAAAAATTATAAACCATCCATTTTTGGGAACCCCCATTTTAGGAAATCACCATATAAATCCATAGTTGTTGGGGGCCCCACATCCCAACTTATGAAGCTTAAAAATCCCATAGTGATCGATCAATTTGTTTAATTCATGATGTACCCTCCAGTAATCAGACCTGGCAATATGTGGCAATGGAAAATCCGCTCAAACATGGAGGTTTTGGTGGGAAACTGATCGAACTAAGTTGGGATTTTCCAGCTTGCCATATATTGCCGTGCTTGATTGCCAGAGGGTAAGCGCATTCTGCCAGCAGAGATAATCTAAGGGTTGTGAACCCACGATAGTTCGGCCGCCATGTCACCACTGCTCAAGCTAAATGGGGACATAACCTTCGAAGATGGAAATTTAATATAATTTCACCCATAAAAAATTGTGCTTTAGTAGGATATCTTTTCCAAGTGGGACATATCACCAACTATGATCAAACGATCATGAGAGAAAAATTGATCAAATACTCAGTAAATCGTCCTTTTTGTGGATTTGTCAAGGCCTGAAATCTCAATATCGCTATCATCGCCCATCACATGATACGACGTAGACGCCGTGAAGGCTTCACCGCAAGGGTGGATTCGTCCTCTGGAGGAGCCATTTCTGATCTCCTTAACCAGTAGCGCCAAGGACAGCTCCACAAAGGTCTGCCGCAGACCTTCCTTACCTTCCCAATAGTCAGCAGATAACCACCACTGTGCAGCTGGCCAGTCCGAGAAGAACGGCAAATGTTTGTTGATTTTTTGGGGATTTAAAAAGGTATCCCGGATTTATGGCCTATGACAAGGCCTATCAAAATCCCCAAGACACAAGGGATTACAACTGACTGTAATAACCAATCAACCATCATTTGTCGTTTATATCACATTTTTCTGATTCTTAAAACATGTTGAAAATCATTTTCCATGCTTCGATCTCCAGCGAACTAACCAATCAACAGTGGTCTATTTAATGGATCACCTGGTGATTTACTTCCCGTCACCGGTGTTTCGTCCCAGTCGTCTTTGCCCAGCATCTGCTGCTTTTCATTCACCACCTGCCAAGATCTTCATGGAATCAGCTGCCATGGGAGGGGACAGGAGATAAAGCTTCCATTGTCAGGTACCACAGTGACTAGCAATATGAAACTTATGTGTTGTGATTGGAAACACAACTACAGAGTGATAAAAAAAAACGATGCTTGATTTTTAAGTTGGGGGATTGCGCTTTCCTTTGTTGCATTCTATGTAGCATGATCATCATCCGCATCCACTGTGAGAATTCCTCTTTAGCCAACCAGTATCGAGGAATAAAAGAAGGTGTTGAATAGTGCTCAGCAAAGCCACATTTCACAACTATCCCAGTTATGACTGGGTAACCCCAGTTGCTTACCAAATGCTATAACCATGATTGTGGCTGATATCTTCTTCTCAAAACAATGTTTTTTTTGCTTGTGATTGCTGGCTACAACCTCTGTTGTAGCTTCAAAATCACGACTTTTTTGCACAAAAAGAGTCAGTAGTTGGGCTGATCCGCCCCACCCCTGCTCTGGTGCTGGATATCACACCTGATATTTTCGAGATCAACTGAGTATAATGAACTTCAGCTGGAAGCAAACATCTTCATATCCAATGTTGAGTTGGAATCGCCAACAAGTGATTCATGTTCACCGCCCTGAAAAACCGGCTCTTTCATCCCCATAACTGCGTGAAGTCTCCCCTGGCTGAGACTTGGTTCAAAACCCGGCCGTAATGGAGGCCAACATCACGATGATGAAGATCAGCAGCCCCAAACAAATGGCCGCACATCCCCTGCGATTTTCGGCTTGGCGATTTAAGCGGCGGCTGAAGGGGAAAATTGAAGATCATTTGAGAATGAAGCACCAAAATTGGGAACATTGGGGAAATGATCTTAGAGTACCCTGCCAAAGGACTGTAGATCATGTTCACCAGGTCACCGAAATTTTTCGAAAGTTGAGGGGAAAATTTTGGAACAAACTGGAGAAGCTGGTAGGAATTGCTTGCAGACCTGGTGAGTTTACACTAAGAAATACATTGGGTTCAACCAAAAACGCCTGACACTATGGCAAATGTGTGCCTTCAAATGTTATCATCATCTTCCATACTGAGAACAAGAGTAAATTGGATATCCTCAATTATGGACCACAATTTGTTCCTTTCTCACAAGCTATATATATATACATATATCTTTGTATATGGATTCTGGCAAATGCCTTGATCCAATCGATACTTTCCCGACATTGGACAGTTATGGAAAGCAATGGTCACATTCAAAAGAACATATTTGTCATTCAGTTTGGAAAAACTGGCTTTGCCTGAAAAAAGGGGGCCCCGAAACATCCAATGGTTTATCATGAAAAAATCCCCATTCAAAAAATTATTGTAATTATTTTTAGGCTCTGAAGTCCAGATGTTTGGACACACCAATCTGTGGAAGATTCTTGGATAGGCTGTATCCAGCATGACATATAGACCCACGGTGCCAAAGTTACTCAACTGACTTTGCTGGTGAAAAATCTCCAGTGGACAGGTTCTCATCAAGAGAATCCTTGTTATCTGAGGGGTCCCTTCCGGCATATTGTTGGATACGTTGTTGAAATCCTTTTATATATGATATATGTGCATATATATATATTATTATACACAAGATATTATATAATATGAACATATTCTCATTCTTATAAACCGGTTGGTGCTTTGCCACCATACCTTTGTTGCGTAAGTCATTCGATTCAAATCCAAGATTTTTGAGACCCCCAATTTTCACAACCCATCTCCATGCCCTTGTCCTGGGGCCCAGACCCTCCTAGAAGCTGAAATTTCAAATCTCCCATGGCGAATCGACCCCAGGTCTTCCGTTCAACTGAAGGGTGCGGACTTGAAACGAACCGCCTGCGGAGTCGATGTCATGTGGTGATTATATCATCCCATCCCAGTACTCTTAAGCACCCATAAACCATGGTTTTTCATAGAGATTCATACATGTTTGGGACCATTTGGGGGTTCTTAATGTGAGGGGGAAACGATTAATACTGGTTGTTATGCTTCTGATTAAGAGACTTACTGGAGGATTCTAAGTGTTTAATGGTTATTGATGCTTCAACAAATCCTAAAGGGGAAAGAATGGGGTTGATGATCAATGATTCATGCGGGCAAACTGTCTCTGAAAATGAAGGAGATACAAGCCATTATGGCAAAATATGGGGGAATGATGGGGAATGAGTGAATGAGCTTCTAATTCTTGAACCATGGTTACAGATGTTACAGTTTTTTCAGAGCTGCTGGGGCGATCCTAAGCCGCGTGGCCCAGTTCTGGGGTTGTATCGATGTTTCTTTTTGACATTGCTAGTATGGCCTTGGGATTGGAAGAAAGGGAAAACGCTGAGATGGAAAGCCTCCCTTCACTCTGCTGGTCCTATTTCAGCCATCAACTCTAGCTGCGTGGGTGCCCCAACTTCAATTTCGACTTCTCTTTGCTTTAGGCCCGGAGGAAACAGCTCTCCCCAAATCTGCAGTGCAAACCAATTTTGCTTCAGCTGGTTCCAAGGAAGTCACGACGGCAGGATGACAATATGATGACGGCAACCATTTTTTCTCATCTTCCTTTCACAACTTTTTATCTTACTTTCCAATCCTCTTGACATGAACTGCGAAGCTCTTTAATTGCATGGTAGTATGTGTTCAGTCTCCAGGATATGCGGTATCCAAGTCAGCAAATTCAAAAAATCACCACGTTGAATGGGAAAATCCATTATAAATGGCAATTTTCAATAGCTATGTCAGTTGACCAGAGGGATAATGTGTGATATAATTTCTACCTTTCTGCTTTGAATACAACTCAGTCCAGCGTCAATGGCACCGGCTCCTGGGCAGCAAGAAAAATGGGTCTACCGAAGGGTTTACGGCAAGGCAAAGCTGGGTCAATTGGTTTGGAACTGACTTCAACTTTGACTTCCAACTGAAAAAACGAGGATCAAAACTAGGATCAAATAGGGTGAAGCAGGGGATCAGCTAGGCAACATGTTCGGAATTCTTGAATCTATCTGTATAGTGCATGATGAACAAAACTCGGATTCACAACTTGGCGTGTGCCGCATGGAAGATCGGATGTAAACTCAATTGCTTCTCCAAAGATTCGTATATTCTCGTGAACAAGGGGTTCAGAAGCCAGGATTGACACCAAATAACCAGGTCCTTGGTCATTTTAGCAATGAAATACTCATAAAACGGTTGTGTCCATCCCCTTGGATCTTTTAGGGTGCTGTGGGAAAATCACCACACGGCTTCAATTTACCAGGGCTATGTTTGATTGCCTGAGGGGATTTGGATCAGTGGGTAGTGGGTTTACAATGGGAGAAATGTGTCTATAGCATTCTATAATTCAATATATAACAGCGAAAAAGGGGAGCTAGACTGTCAGTCGGAAATTGCATAGTTACACTATGGTTTTTTCAAAATACGATTCACAAATTGGATGCTTGGATGATTGGTATCTGTGTCTCAGACTGATCTTCAGCCAACTGGTGCCACCCTGAGCTGGCTCGTCTTAGAAAAACCATTCCGAATGGATGGTGACGGGTTTGTCGATACATTTCCCCTCTGGTTATGACTCACATAGCCATGGAACATCCTCTATAAATGGAGGTCTTAATGGGAAAAGAATCGATAAATGGTGGATTTTCCATGGCGAACTGTTGAATAACCAGATGGTAATGGAACAACACCAGAAAATTCACTGGCTGATCATCATTACCATCCTTAAAATTGCACTAACTCGCAGGAAGGTGCCCAATTCGGAATCGCGAAGCCGGCGTTTCTTACTAGGCAAGGGTTTTTAGGGTATATATCTATAGAATCTATAGTTAGATGGGTTTGTCTGAAAATTGCATACGACTATTTTCATTGCTTCATCATCATTTTACCCAAATATCATATTGTTGAGTTATGTCCTCGTATATACCATAAAAAAAATATACCATTCTACAGCCCATTGCCATCATTTATCATAATTTTCTTCATCCATTCTGGTGAAGAAATCCTCATTTTGGTTGGGGAAATCCATCGTAGCCTGTATATCTCCATTAGACAGCCAAGATTGGACAGCATTTTTTTTGGTGATGGATGACATCAGTACCATTCAATCAATTGTCAATCGGTTGTAATGATGAATAAACTGGTGAATTCTGGATGGTCATTTCCATGGATCAAGTATAGTGATTATCATCTCGATTACACATTTGATTGTATGATTATTCCATGTTTGATTATCTCTTATGTTTATCATAAGCATTATATATCCATTACATCAGCACTATCATTATGATCTAATAAGCAATGATATTACAATCATAGTGATGGATTATAGTGCTGGATAATGATTATTACCATGGATTATAATGAATATCATCTCAACTATATGGATCTATATGGAGGTTTCCTTTTTAAAGGGGCGTACCTGAATATACCCTGAAATCATCCATATTTTAGTAGGATTTTCCTGTAGCATCCATTTAAGAAACCCCAAACATCGCCTTTGCCCCTGCCTTTGTCTCATCCTCTTGCGCCTTGGAGCGGTTACCAGGGACACAAAGGGAAACCGCCTTTGTTGCCCCTCGTTTGAAAAGGTCGTTTTTGGTTGGAAAAAAACAACCAAAACACATGGGTAACATGGGGATTTATAGTTGGTGTAGCTGATTTATGTTAGCGAACTTGCTTTAGAACTAGGTGATTTCGGATCTTTGGTGGATGTCTTGAACAGTTCGTTGATCTAATCTATGGGGATTTAAAAATCAGCAAACAAACCGGGGAGGGACCACCTTGTATGTTTGCTGGTTGATGTTAGCCCATTCAACTGGTTCGAAATACTACAAATCATATTTATGTTTGAATTCCATGACCCCTATTTTTTAGCATATATGAAGCAACTGAGATCGCCATTCTTCACCACAATTCGTATGAACTGAGCATTGCTCACATTCCCATCCCCATCTCCAACAATTGCAGATTTAAGCGCGGGCGCTAGGCACCATTCACATCCGCTGCTACATCACCGCGACAAATCACTATGTTATTGCATGCTCGGGAGTCAACATACGCGGTGAACATGTGTTGTCTGCCT
This sequence comes from Symbiodinium sp. clade C Y103, assembly GCA_003297045.1. NCBI lineage: Eukaryota > Dinophyceae > Suessiales > Symbiodiniaceae > Cladocopium > Cladocopium sp. clade C. The sequence continues at coordinate 234,187 of BGPT01000782.1, read as the reverse complement.
TTGAAATATGACCTTAAAATATTATCCGAAGACCTTGGTCTATCATAGCGCTAGCCAATCCCCCATGTCTTTCCCAGGTATCTTCCACGACTTGAAACCTAAAAAGCGATGCTTTGCGGTATTGCTTTGTTCTGAATACCCTTCGGTAATCAAAGATATCGCAGCGGGGAATCCCCCTGTTGTATCAATGGAGGTGTTCACGGGAGCATCCTTTACCCGGGATTGTCCGTTGCCATGACTAGGGGAACGCAGTTCTACAATTTCATGATGAGATGATGGGATAATACTGTCACCTTGAACTCCGTCGACGCAAACTTCCCGGGCCAAGCTACAGCAGTGGCGGCAGTGGCCTTTGTAGCCTGATGCAGAAGCACGCCGTTTTTAATGTTTTTGTCCCTTTGGTCTTCATTGGACTGGCTTGATGTGGTTTAACCAGTTTAACCATGTTTCACCTGTAAAATCTGCAGGATTTTACTGGGATCCACCAAGAACCTGGGGATGATTCATGTGGATTTCCAGTTGGGGAAGGTTCGCAGCCAAGAAGCCCTCTTGGGTGTTCTGCTGCTGCTGCTTTTGCTGCTGCTACTCGAAGAGACCTAAGCAGGGCACCCCCCATGGCCAGGATTTCTTGCCGGACATGGGGGGATTAACATGGTGTAAAGATGGAAGGGTTTTTAAGACTGGTGATTTTCCGTTTGGAATGCAGCCGACATATATATTTTTTTTTTAATGGATATAATGGGATATAATGGGATATTCAATGGGTTAAGAATAGATGGGAAAAATCAAAATCTAGTGGGAGTTTACTGTGATTCTATTGGAATGTTATGAACATGATGTTTTTCCCGGCAAACTTCACAAAGAAATGGGGATCTCATGGGGTTCAATGGGATATTTTGATGAGTCAACGATCGTGCGGCGAAGCTCCGAAGATGGATAAATGAAAAGATAGATAAACAGACAGACAGACAGACACGGACAAACGGACAAACAAACAAACGGACAAACAAGTAGACAGACAGCGTGCATATATACATACAATAATATGCATACATGACTATCTATCTATGCCTCCCTGCTCTTCAGTTCTATCAATGTTGTCATTTTGTAGATATTAATGAGTGACTCATCGGAAGTATATCCCCCTTAAATCTCACCCAATTCAACCCTGATTTGGCGATCAAAACCGTCATGTGTTGTTGTCTATACATAAACTAAGTGAGAAATCGATGTTCATCCCCCGACTTACAATGTTGCATATATAATCATATCATATATATATATATATTTGGATCCCCATTTTTGATGGCTCATACCCAATTCTTGATGGTTACGTTTCCCTTTTGACTTATTGTCAAAAGTGCTTTGACCCATCCACAATTTTCCGATTGCACGTTCAATCCCAAACCTACGGAAAAACACTTACATAGTTTTGATTCTTGGATTCGCTTTGAGGAGCCCCCACAAAAACAAAACACTATTCCCTATGCATTCCCCACATCGTGGATACACCGTTGAGAAAATAAACATTTCACCTTTAACAGCAACTCTAAGTCCAAGTTCTGGTTGCATCCAGCACAACATCAACAGAACAGTCTTCCTGGGTTTGTTTCAGGCGATTTTGTTCAACTACTTCAACAGAACCATGGCCAATGGCCCATTTCGTTCAGTCATTTAGCTATGAAAAATGGTGATTTCCCATACCCTCCGGTAATCAAACGTGGCAATTGGAAATCCCCGAACTAAATGGAGGTTCTAATGGGAAAATCTCCTATAAATGGTGGATTTTCCAGCACGCCATGTTTGATTACCAGAGGGTATTCCTTCACTTCAGTAAATCCAGTGATAGCCACAACTGGCGTTCCAACTTTCCCGGGTCTCCCATTGGGAAAATCCAGCAGATCCCATTCCCAGATTCTCCAGGTGATATCCCATCCAATTGGTTCAACTCTGGTTATTTACATTGGAACATACCCTAGAAATGGAGGTTTATAGCTGGGAAAATCATCCCAAATTCGCCATTTTCCATGGCGAACTGTTAAATAACCAGAGGGTATATCTTCAACTAATTTAGTTTCCCAAAAAAAAAGACAGGGTCGAGAGAGGTTAGTAGATTGCACGTTGGGAAAATAAAGAATGACCAACAGGCTCAGTACATCTCAGTAACTCCTAAATGGTGAGCTTTTTGACTGGGGGTGGTAATTCAACACAGCAATTGAAAATGGCCATTTATAGTTGATTTTCCTATTAAACATGGTGTTTTTCCATAGCTATCAGAGGGTATACTACCATTTTCGCACACACCCAAATATCTGATTTATATGATAATTCTCCCACTAAGCTACCCATTGATAGGGGACTTCCACGCAATCGCCATGTTTGATGACACCTGAGGGTCATTAAACACTTTTCTATCAATATCATATTCCATTGATATCCCATTATCCCCATTATACTACCATTTTTGATGGCTGAACGATGTCAAATCACCATGTTTCATAGCTTAAATCCCTTAACCCTCCAATTCTCACAAGAACATAATCTCTTATTTTTGGTTAAATGCAGGGGAGTTCCCATTATATCTCCATCGTCCCAGCATTTCTATGGGTTGAATTCATGATTCATGGATATCGAGAGACTATCTCAATTAGTTTTCCAATGTTGATAGAATCCATGAATCATGAATCATAGTTTGCCACCAACTTGAACATCAGTATTTCCAATATGGATTTAAGCCCCCCAAGCTTTGCACCAGCAGTTTTCTGCGTTCCCAACCAGGCCGACAACTTTCCCAACGATGGGCTCCCGCGCAATCAGTTTCAGCTTCTGGCAGCGGTATGGTGGTGAACCGAAGTGGTTCAGCCAAGGGTTAAATGGTAGGTGAAATGATGGAAGAGAAAAGGATTTAACATGATTTGAGTATAGTTAAAGGGGTGTAATGAACACTATATTGATGGAATTTGTGTAGTGATATAACTGTAGGCTATAGGGTTAGATTTGATATTGCAGTGATGAAACTGCGCCAAATGCGGGTTTAATGTTAAAATATCTAAACATGTATCGATTGTCGATATGACATATGATATATGGGTATAATCAAATCGGCCATCAACTAGTGGTAGTGAGGTTCAACTGCCCCTATGAACAAGCAGCTGGCTTACTAGTAGGGGTTACCAAGTTCGATTCTGATATATCAATCACCCATAATTAACAAAGTGGGGGTTTATCAAGCCGGGGTTGACATTACCAAAGGTTGGCTACTTACATTGGTACTGCAGGAATTGTGTAGGAGTGAAAGAGAAGGAGCATTAATAATTGGATCTGTTCATTATCCACTATTATGATCAAATTAGTGATTATCTGATCATTTAACTTATCCACTACTAGATAAATTATCTGATCATTAATAATTGGTAGTCATCATTAAAGGTGGTTTCCTTAGACACTACTGATAACCTGCTCTGTTGAGGATTCTTATGCCCCATGAACGGGGCAGCCCATCCAGATAGCGCAACGTTGGAGGGGGTGATTTTTTGAATTCTGCTGAGCAATTTCAACAGAGAGCATACCAAAGAATTGGAGGTTTCCTAGCATGGGAGGTTCCCAAAGCCACCATGGGTATCAATACTAAAATGGTCTAATTTAGATGATTTGGGGGTAGCCCCATTTTACGAAACCCCTAATTCCCAATTTTAACATGGAACAGAAAATTGCAAAATGGACCAACTTTAGATACGCTCTGCTAATCTAACAGTTTGCCATGGACTATTTGTTCCTTTTTGTCGTTTCAGCAAAACATCTACAAATTGTCACAGACAGATGGGTCATTTTCCATGTCAAATTTCCAGAGGGTACCCAAAACAGAATAAATCATACCTACTGATACCATATTTGGAGGAATATGGAGGAATAACCATCCAATAACCAGCTAATTTAGGGTACCTAGGGTACCAGGGTTTTCCAAAATGAATGCAAGATGGAACAACGATACATAATTCCTGAACGCCATATCCCTTTCCAGTCCCATGAAATAGGGATTGATTTATATGGGGGTTGCTATTATGGGCTATACCAATCCCCGCCGAGCCAAAGTGGGGTGTAGTCCACGATAGTGTCCAACCAACAAAGAGAATCATGTCCCAAATGGTTGTGGTTCAAGCTACCCGATGAGTACCCTTGACATCAAAATAGCAGCTATAGCCATCTTCATCACTCCCAAATATGATTCATACCTAATAAACTAGGCCCCTATCAATCCCACTATGGATTGGTTTAGTGAATGGAAAGTCTGCTGGCCATGGTTGCAAACCATCATCCGGGTTGCAAATTATCCCATCCGCCAATTCTGGGACAGTAGCTTCTCACAAAGTGATTTGGGTATCATTTAGGGGGTCATGTACCATCTAAGAAGGCGCTTGGAGCCATAGGATGAAAATTCAATCCATCTCCAAATAGCAAAATCTGCATCCCCAGGTGTTGAACCCTCTCCCCATCAACATTGCCATTTGTTAGGGGTAAATCCCCCGTTGTTGGACAACAAGGAACGTTTATTTTCCCTTTCAATTCACATTCACAGATGGATTTCACATGATTTCACCACTAAAAAAACCCATTGTTCAAGCACTTCCCCATTTCAATTCCCCGTTTCCATGGATCATTTTCCCCTCTCAAATCATCCTTTTTAACCAGATTCCAAAGCCAAAACATACGACTTGCTCCTGCCTTCACGGGGATTGGCGCCTGAGATGCACCGAGGTCGAAGATTGGCAACTGGCCCCTTGAAATATCAAGGTGTAATGATTGCAATGTGCTAAACCCAACAATTTTTACCATCCTCAGGCTGCTAGGTTTATTGTTGGGTTTACCGGTTTACCACATTACGGAGGTTACGTTCACCAATTTCCTGACATCACATTGATGCTTCCTTTTATAATGAAGCAAAATTCAGGCCTTGTTAAGACGTTCTTACCCCCCTTCAACCCCTGGGGCTCAAAAAATCCCTCAACAGTTGCAGGGTTTCCTCTGACGACCATGAAATCATAGGGAGGTGCAAGACAAACACATATACATGTATATATGATATGTATATGTATATATATATATATACATTTATGGGAATGCCAAAAGATGTCTGGATGTTTTTCTTCGTGATGTTTCAGATGATTATGAATCATAATTTCCGGATTTCCATTTTCTCCCTATCCATTTAGGGTTGGTACAGACAGATATATAATTAAAGAGGCCTTCAAAGTCCTCTTTGAGCACGAGGGATGGCAACACCATTTACCAAACAGCATGGACAAATTGACAAGGCACACACCTAAATATACCCGCAGCACGCACGCTACGCCCCACAGGTACTTCACTATATACTATATACTATATACTATATACAGATACATTTTCAAAGGATTGTTGAATGGTTTCCTTAGGGGTCCTTTAGGGTTACTGTAAGTTAGGGCTTTTCTATTGTCTTTTACCGGTTTATGAAAAACGTGCCGAACACCAGTTTTGGGGGACAGCAGAATCACCGCAGAGGGTCATCAACGACGTCTCTGGGTTCGCAAACCCAGAGCCATCAAGTGATTACATCCCCAAATAGTGGAAGGCCACAAAGTAGTGTAAAGGGCACCAAAAAAATCCAAAAATGAGATTTCCGACAACCATCCCGACAGAAGTTGGGGCATAGCAGAGCCCAAGTGCTGGCCGTTTTCATGCCGTAAATGTGTGTATATAAATGTAATATGGAAGCCTACACATCGGGTTTGGAACATGATTTTCCGAGCTGATTTAAGGGAACAAGCTAGAGTATAAAGAGTATGAGCCTACCCATCAGTTGGTTTCTCCATCCATTTTTGCTGATTGCTTTTGTTTCCCCAAAATTCCTAATGAATTTCACCATTGACATCGTGCATGGATAGCGATCACGATGTTTCCCATGGCTTTTCCTGTTGTTGCTTCTTAACCCCCCATCTTTACTGGTTCAACCACACTAAACTCATTTCTGTTGGTCAAAACATATCAACGCTCCATTTTGTTGGGTCAAACCATATTAAATCAATTAAATCCCTATTCCTTGCTGGCTACATCCACATCTTCGTTCATAATTGGTGGCAAATCATTCCCAGTGTTAGATATCCTGCAAACTAACGTAGCTATTGAAAATGGTCATTTATCGTTGATTTTCCCATTAGAATTGTGATTTTTTCCATAGTTATGTTAATTTACCAGAGAGTACATCACCCTTAATCAACAATGGAGGTATTCCCAGCCATAAATCACCATAAATCCCAGAAAACTCTGTGAATTTCCATATTTCACTGACCTGAATTCAGATGAGTTGAGGCCATTTTGGGATAGTTACCTGTTGCCAAACACAATTCCAGTGAGGTCACTATAATTTACCCACAACTATGGTTAAACTACAATAATCATCATGGTTGGCAATGCCATAAATCACCATAAATCACCATAACTCACCATAAATCACCATAACTCACCATAAATCACCATAACTCACCATAAATCACCATAACTCACTATAAATGACCATAACTCACCATAGATCACCATAACTCACCATAAATGACCATAAATGCATTGTTGACGGTTGCATCACCCTTCATCTCCAGTTCCCAATTTCCGCGCCTGCAGCCCGAGCTCCTCCGCCGCCTCCGCCGGAGTCGGTCGGCGGCGCCTGACTGCCGCATTTCTGAGGCTTTCATGAGCGATTCGATGGGATTTTATAGTGATTTGAAGAGATTTTCATGGAGTTTTATGGTGATTTGATGGGATTTGATGGGATCTTTTAGTGATTTAACGAGATTTTATGATGATTCAACGGGAGAAATGGAGGCTCAATGGGATATGATTTACCCGTCAAACGCGGCTGGAAATTCGGCCATTTCTGTAGATGTATTTCCCATTTAAACCTCCATTCATTAGATTTTCCATTGCCACGTTTGATTGCCAGAGGGTAAGTTCAATCATCAACACATGGGATCTAGTTCTCAATGATTGGGATTGAACCAAGATTGGGATTCAATCATTGAAACTTGGGATTTAACATAGTCTAAGCACAAAAACTGAGGATTTAACCATCAACAATTGGGATGAAACCAACAGAGATGAGGATTTTACCTAGATGGGGATTTCTTTGCCCTGAGATCCCTTTCAGTGTCTGAAAAAACTACATGGTGATACCCCAAACAGGTGAAAAAATCCAATACCAAGATATACCAAGGATTTATGGTAGATATACCGAACTGGTTCATGGGTTTTTTCGCCAACTCAGAACTGGGGGGGTACCAAATACTCTACCTTGATCTACCTTGCATTCTTGTGGGATCGAGCAGTTGACTAGAGATCCCATCCAAGTGGATAAGGAGCTGATGAGGCAAAAGACGGAATCCATAATTAGTTGATATGATGATGGGTCACAAACCCTGGCAGCCTGGTGAACACCAACATTGAGCTGGTATTGGAGGTATTGACCCCTAGCCATATGATAGTTGAGTATGTGTTGATCTTGCGGTTCAAGTTGTCAACATGTAGCAAGAATATGCTAACATTGTAACCCCATGACCCCTTGGTCTGACAGGTCTAGTGCAGTTCTGTCGCACCAACAGCGAACTCAGGAATTCCATTGTGGCTAATGGCAAGGATCAAAATGGCGAGAACATTTGGCATCAAAGAAACACATATTCCAGAGTCCAGCGGCCCTCAAAAAGATAGAGAAGTATTTTCCAGGATAGTATGGATGACCTGTTCCGCAGAATTTCCAGCTTGACAAAAGCTTTTCCGATTGGGTTTTCCAATACCCTTTCCCCATAGACTCCTACCACAGAAGTTTCTACTAAGGACGTTTTTACTTAGTACTTGGGTCGCGGACCGCCGATCACATTCGTACCCAGTAAAAGAATTTTAGTTTCAAGCAGCTGGTAAAATTCGATCCACCATCCAGGCCACGCAAAATGGTCCTCCGAATCATAACCGTGATTCGCAAAGAGATAATACGTTGCTTTGTTCTGAGACAGGGTACGTGAAACAACTTTAGTTCCAGCAAAGTATATCTCGGAAACAGCCAATGAAATCTCCCGATGAACTGGTTCTTCCTAACCTCCAATTGAGTTTGGACAAAGAATGATCAAGACCATGACTTCGGATCTACCTTAATTCCACGAATCCGAAAAGAAAGCTTGCCGGCCAAATAACTTTAAAATCAATTCCAGGTGTAAGTTGGTATTAACCCCCCACCAGCTATACTGATTTTAGACCCCTCTGATTGGATGAATTGGATGATATACTCTGATTTCAAGAATTCGTCAGGTTCACCATCACAAAATCTCAGAATTTACCACTTAATTCCCCAACAATGGCGAACCTCTCCCCAAATCATGTGTGTAATATCATATTGTTGGTTAGTTGGTTCCATATCCTTGCTTAAATCTCCATTTTCACTGTTTAAATCTCCAGGTTTCTTACTTCCTTCCACCTTTTTCCTAGTGATATCCCCCATCAAAGGGGTTCTCTCCTCTGCGGAATCTGCAGCCATCTGCGATACAACTCCTCCACCACCACAAACCGCATTTGCATCATAAGTCTCCTCTATCTTACCTTTGTTTCGTAGCGGCGCTGCTTCCTCTTCTCCCTTCGGCTGCACACGCGGTGGCACCAGCGCTTCCCGCAGATAAGCAAGACTCCTGTCATCCCGCGCTGAAGCCCAAATAAAACATTGCTGCAGGCAGTAATACTTCCAACCATCCAGTTTGGCCATCAAAGGCAGAAGAAACGACACCCTTAGGCTTGGGGTGGTGACAAGTGAGAAACGAGGAAACATTTTGGACCACAATCGCTTTGGCAACACGTGCAAGCAAAGGACCAACTTGGCTGAAACTTTTGAAGCGTAAGCACGGCCGATAACAGTGTGACAATAAATGTACTGACATTGAAGCCAAGGTGGGAGACTCAATGTGTAGCTCCAACTGGCCCCCTTCACCGCATTGGGTCCCGTACTTGATGCCGCTGGCTGCGGGCGCATCGCTGGCCGCGGCACTGGGCAGCGCGGCCGCCGCCTTCGGCACCGGCTTGGGGCGCTCGGGGGTCACGGTGCGGTCCTGGCGTGGGTCCCCATCATCGTGACCCATAGTTATCCAAGTTTTTTTAGGTGGGGATGGGTCCAAACCTATTATTATCCATTTTAGTGGGATGAACATCCATAAATCCCAGCTATGACTTGCTGTTCACAAACGGTACCAGGGTTTTGACTTATAGCCATGTGATTTACCTTGTTATATCCCATGTGTCATCATGGCCAGGTGGTGCCCCAACTTATTTATACTTAGCTAATTTGGTGCAAATGACTGCAATAACTGTTGGCTTTATGATACATACTCCTGTAATTCATGGGGGTTATACACTAGGACCAACTTGTAGCTTGCGGGCACCACCATGTATGATATTTGGTACCCCAAACTTAGGAATAGGATATGGAAATAGTTATTGTAATGCGTACATTAGACGGCAATAATTAGGGAGTTATATTAGTGGGAGTTAAACCACGAAAATTTGAGCTCAGAAATTAGGATCTACAGTAGATCTTGACGTTTACTTTTTCAAAAAATCTACCCTCAAGATTTCTGAGATTTCACCATGGATCCAGTGGATATGTGTGGATAATTTCACATGGTGACTTTTTTTTACCCAATAAATTGGTAGATCAATCTGCAAAAATGATCAATCCACATGGTTTACGCTTGGGGCATACCAAGTGGCTCGATAGTAGCCGTTGTAGGCGCCCGAACTGTAGTTGTGAGTCGTGGATGAGCCCAGTTAGGATGCTCTTATATAGTTTTTTTTTTTTTATTGGGTACATTGAACCGGAATTGTGGGAATTCTGGGGAACTATGCGAATCAGGTATTATTGTGATGAATAGGAATTAGGTAGTAGAAAGTATGGGCTCGTTGGCGGGGATTCATCGAAAATCGCAACATGAATATCGGATACTAAAGGCCATAGTGATGAAAACCAACTCAACCATCAGTCCCCATGAAGTTTTTTGATGGAATCCACATCTTCCATCATTTTTAGGGGAATCATCCCCACCGGCTGTCCTTTTCAGTATCCGAGCTGCTGACCTCGCGGGAAAAAGTATCTGGTCTGCTGTGTTTTGGGAGACAACTACAGAAGCTACAGGAGCTTCATCCAATTTCATGACATAGAAATGACCAATTCCAGTAAACAACTAGAGTCAGTAATTCCATGGGCTATATCCTATGTAAATGCGGGTGAACTAAGCATGATCGCAAGGTGGGGCCTCAGTTATGAGCCGGGTTGGAACACCCTTGAAGTATAAATATAGTTATAATCCGTTCCCCCTAATACTAAACCCCCCCCCCTAATAGTAAACACCCCGGGTAGTTTTTAGTATTAGGGGGGTATTTATTATTAGGGGGACCCTAATNTTTCAAAATCAATTAAATCTCAATTTAAAACGCAATTAATACGTTGCAAAAAATTGGATTTCGAAGCGGACCCCTAATAGTAAGCGCCAGACCTTAATACTAAAAACTACTTGGATTCAGGGGACCCTAATAATAAACACCCCGGGGTTGACTAGTTTTTATTATTAGGGNGCCAGACCTTAATACTAAAAACTACTTGGATTCAGGGGACCCTAATAATAAACACCCCGGGGTTGACTAGTTTTTATTATTAGGGGGTAAAACCCACAAATGGTAGGTTTATTTTTAAATTGTTTTCTAAAGGGGATCAATTAAAAGTCAAATTGGCCAACCACAAATTTTCCAAAATTGGAGATGGACCCTAGTTTTTAGTATTTGGGGTACGTTTAGTAATGAGGGGAAGGGATTACTTATATCATATGCCCATATTATATGATTGGCTTTAGCATAGGTTAACCTATAACATCCTATAACCATATAATAATCATAAGTTAAGCTACTTTTCAACCAACTTCGCCATCAAGGGGACCCGGACCTTGTACATGAAACCATGGAATAATTCGCCGTCATGGGATGGGTCGCAAGATCAGTTGCTTATCACTAAGGAAGAACATCAGGAATCATAACTGTAACAAAAAATATTAGTATGTTTTTTTGCCCTCAGTACTAAGATTAAGTGCTTTTTGATTCGTTGGAGTTTAGTCTGTCCATGTCCATTCTACATACTCTTTCCGGCACGTCTTCGACGTGTCCTTGTCTTGGCGAACACGTTGAAGAACTGACTGGAAAGCTCCCAGTTGGAGGTTTAATCCTCGTTTGTTTGATGAAATGGAGGTTTCCCAAAATGGGGGTACCCAAAAATGGATGGTTTATAATGGAAAATCCTATTAAAGTGGATGATTTGGGGGTAGGAAACAACCAAATCTGAGTTTTGTCAGGCTTAATTACAGTGCCAACTTTAGTTGGCGATGTGGGTGTGATTCTGACTGTGTATTTTTTGTTCTGTTTCACTGTCATTTCCAGAACACTCTGAAACTCCGATATATCGCAATATCTGGATATCAAAAAAAAATCTTATATAACATATCCTCATACCATTCCAAGCCATTCCAACATTCCAACATCATTTCACCATATGAATAGATTTCCCACCACTTGGTGGGGTTCTTCATTTTCTTGCCTACAGTTGAAGTGAGTAGATCATCTAAGCCTCAGTTTTTGCCACCTTTGGTGCATGGCAATTTACATTCAATTACAGAACGTTCCAAGCAGAAAACAGACATGTTTCCCCATTGATGAACCATGAAATTATGTATATACCAGGTTTTGTCGTCCAGTGAGGTCCCTTTTTTGAGCTTGTCTGAAAACATGGTGCCCCAGAATCTCATGGTGCATAACTATTCCAGCAACATTGTCATTTTATGGGTATTCCCGGTATTCCCCATTTTATGAATCCGGTATAGTTTCCTTTGGTTGATTACAATTCAATGTTTGCTTCTATCGGGCTATATCCTTTGTAAAAAGTGGGTGAGCTAAGCATGGCTACATGCAAGGTTGTGACCCTAATTATCAGCTGGTTTATATATTATATAACCACCATCAACTACAGACATATCTACCAAAAACCTTAGTAATGTTAGTTCAATCTTAGCCACAATTTACGGTACATTCACTGAGATAAACTTGGTCTGATATGAACTAAATATGATGAGAGCAAATCCCCTGATCATATGTTTCCCAGATCATATCTGGATCCATGTCTGTGCGAGTAACAAGACCTTGAGGGTATAGGTAAATTCAAGAGAAAGTAAAGACATGTAAAGACAAAATATTGCATCATGTTTTTCATCTAAGTATAAATAGTTCCAACATATTCATTTAGAAATATAATATGTGTTAATAATCATTTTGTAGGTTTGGGGTTCCAGATATGATCCCAAAATCGACCTTGTTCTCTTCGACACCCGCACCTTGTTCTGAAGCGCCACCAGCTTGTCAGCCACCTGCACCCTGGGCGAAGGAATCCTTGGGGGTTGAGTCAAGGGGAGTTACTCTACAGGAAATTCACGGTTTTTTGGGAAATAAAAATCCAATTTCATTGAACAACATCCAATCCTTGTGAGGTTCCTTATTTAAACATCTGCATGTATTCTTGGGTTTTCCTGTCAAGCCTCCCTTCAAATCTGAAAAGGATTCCATCTGGTCAATCTTCTCAACATGCTTTTTCCTATTCTCTGTGATGTTTCAGGAACTTGTCTACATGGAGGTTTCCGAAATTGGGGGTACCCTGAAATCATCCATTCTAATAGGATTTTACATTAAAACCATCCATTTTGGGGTACCCCCATATTTAAGACACCTCCACATCTTGACATCTTGGAATATTTCTATACCGACAACGACTATATAGTGGATCTGCTTCTCTGGATTTGCACTACGGCGTCTCAATGGAACTTCAGGACAGTTTCAGCTGAACACAAGATATTTAAAAAGGGGCGATTTTGCCGTCGTGGCAAGCTTTATATATATATGGGGGTTTCCGAAAATGGGGGTACCCCCAAATCATCCATTTTAATAGGATTTTCCATTAGAAATCATCTCTAATGGGGTACCCCCATTCTAGGAAACCTCCATATGATGATATATGTTATTTGTGTTGATTCATCCATCAGAATGTCTCAATCCATTTCGCGAAGCAGGCAACTGTTGGCGAAAAAAAGAACAGTAGCCATCATGACTCATCTTCGAGAGATACCCTGTAAAAAGGGTATTTTTAGGCAGAAACAAGAATATCTATGATAATTATCTTGTAAACCAAACATTTACCAAATTTTCTCCAAGTGTTCAACCTCAAGTTCCTACTTCCTTCGTAAAATCCCCCCAAAAAATCCGCAAGAATCACCACCTCAAAGCCGTCCAGCCGGCCTTGCGGCTTGCACTGCCACAACAATGGCATCATTCTGTCCGCGCGGCCGCGCGGAAAAAGATGGCCCCCGGTGGGCTACAGCAAATCCAGTGGAAAACCATTGAAACAAACAGGATTTTGATCAGATAATTTCAGGGAAACTCAGAAAATATCATCCAAATGTCATGGGAGATCATGACTTTCCCCACTATTTGATGGTCCGAGGCTTAACTTTCAATCTTTTGCAACAATTAAGAGAAAGTACCAGCTGTTTGACAAGCTTCATGGGATAGCAATAGACCTCATTCTTCATGGGTTTTTCTGACTTTGTTTGGACATTTATCTGAAAACACCACAATCCATTGGTGTTTATGATCATTTCCTCTACTATTCCATTGCTTTTTCGGGTTAATCCCCATTTGCAGACACAGCCATTTCAGAATCTGACGAAACTATGTTTTTTTTTTTGCATGGTTGGCTAGAGATGAGGTATACCATGGTATACCGGTATACCACCAAAACATATTTTGGTTGGCACTTTTTCATATTTCATCCATTGGAATTGGGGATACCCTATTTGCAAACACACCCATGTAGGTCTATGGGAACACAGAACCCTTCAAACATGTTGACAGAAAATCCAATGATTTTTCTCATTGGATTCAAGACGGGTTGAAATTGGGGGATCTGAGGGTCCGTGGAACCACACGTCGTCATCAACTTTAAAAAGGGATGCTGTTTGTTCCCATGATTTTTCACTCCCACGTTTCTCATTTCTATTGTCATGAAGCAGCCGCCATTGTGTGCCGCTGCAATTCACACCCTGACCCTTTAGATCCATTTTTTTTAAGCTTCCACTCTTTTTTCTAATTTTCCATATTCTTGCAGTCATTGGATTGGTTTAAGGGAAAATCTACAGGAAACCATGGATTTTCCCATCAAATATAGGGGTTTCCTGTAAATTTTCCCTTAAACCAATCCAGTGATGCAGGTGAAATACCAACTATGACTATTGCCTAAACCTTGCTCTTGTAACTCTAGTGGTATACCATCGGGAAAAAGTATGGTCGGTACGGAAATCCGTGGGTTGCCCTATAAGAACATAATTGCAAATGGTTTCCCTATCATTAGATACTTCCCTGGGTTTGGTAGTGGATCTATTCAGTTTGATGGTAATTTCATACTAGGGAGGATGCAAGGCAACTATCTTGGGTAATACATTAAATACCTTCATTCCTATACCACCAAATACCTACATTCCTATACCATCTAGTATGGAATATGGATCTATCCATTGACTTATTTCATCGAACCAGATCATTGCTCATCATTTGATGATTCACTTAAGGTTAACCATCATTTTCCCTAATGTTGGTAAAACGATAATAAACCATCTCCAAAATCACCATAAATAGGTGGTATAAACCATTTCCAAATGGGTGGTTAATCATCATTTTCCCTATTTTCAATGGATCTTTCGGATGGGTTTCAGTTCCCCATTTTTCAGACCGGTCGTCTCGGGCTGCGCCTGGTCCAAGTCCTTCAATGCTTGATACCGGGTCTCCCAGAGGGTGGAGTCCGGACGCCTCGGTGGCCGTAGCTGGGCGCCATGGCTGGGAGTTCACAACATGTATAGTTTAAATAGGGGAAAACAGATATGGTTATAGTATGTTATAGTATAAATGTATGTCTATACTTGTCTATATCTTACTCTTAAATGTAATTGTATTTACATATTCTATATGATATACCGATATAATTTATAGTATACCAATGTCTTTGCATACGTACCCCCATAGATCCAAGTAGCTTCTGAGAAAGTTATACTTCTGGGTTTTAGGGAACTCAAGTAGCATCTAAAATCCATGAGAGATCCTTGGACTTCACAGAAGGCCTTTAAAGAGGATTACATATGCTCAATTTAACATACTGTAACAGACAGTATATTATGTACAAAATGTAAAAGCGTACATAAACGAGTAGAAGACAAATTGACTTTATTCGGATTTACTACCAACACTATTTCCTTTGTCCAAAAGGGGATTTAGCCCCATTGACAATTGCGTTTTTGGACAAAAACATATGATATGAAACAAATGCTACGTCCCATTGTTGATGGTTAGATCATGTTATGTTTGATGGTTAAAACCCAATTCTCCTGCATTTCATCTCCATTTCAGAACCGATTTTCACCATCACATGGTTGGTAATCCCTATTTTCGGTCGTTAAACACACCAACTACATCACCACGAGGTGGTTCTTCATAAAGATGGTGCAAAGAACTCCAATTTCACTAGGATTTATGGCACATATCTCGAACTAGCTAGTGGGGGGTCAACCAAGAAACATAACTGAGGGGGCACCGCCTTGTAAGGAGGTTTCACCCCCATTCCATTGATATTCCATGATCAATATTCTATTCAAATATCATCAAGTATACCATTTTTAAATGTGTATATATATATATATGTGTATATATATATATATATATGAGCCGTTGTCAAAACTCTTGTTCGTCGCTTGGTTCAAAAAAATGGGTATCGCTTTTGGGGGGCGGCCTGTCGCTAACCATGGTTTTGTAAAAAAGAGGAAGGGAAGAGACATGGAAAAGTAAATGATAAAGAAAAATCAAAAGGAACAGAAAAGGAAATAAAAGAAAAATAGAAGTGAATGGAGAGAAAAAGAAAAGAACGGAAGAGGAAAGGAAGAGGAAAGGAAGAGGAAGGGAAGCGGAAAGGAAAAGGAAAGGAAAAGCAACGGAACAGGAAAGCAAGAAGAACGGAAGAGGAAGGAAAACGAACGTAAGGGGAAGAGGAAAGGAAAAGGAAAAGGAATGGAAAAAGGAAGAAAAAGGAAAGAAACAGGAAGAGGAAGAGGAAAGGAGGAAAGGGTCTATTAGTGGTCTGGGCCTACTTTTTGAACAAAAGGGTATCGCTAAGGTATCGCTAGGGGTATTAAGATGTGGGTATTCTGAACAACTATAGGTATCGCTTTTGGGGGGGCCCTATCGCTACACAGTGTTTTGTGCACTTTCCAGACACCAATGAGCCCTCATTTTGACCGTACCTCATATGTACCCATCATACAAGCATAACTGGGAACCACCAATCACTAACTCCAATGCCATGGAAAATCCAAGTCCTCCGACTTCACGAAGTACTGGGTGCCCGAATTGTAGCTGACACCTGAAAGGGCCAGAGTGACAACTGTTTGTTGCCGCTTGGAAAAGGGGGATGCGTAAGAAAAAAAACCTGGGGAGCTTGAATAATTCACTTTAAGGGGTGGCGCAACTCAAAAAACCATAAAGTCTAGTAAATCAAATGTGAGCAGCTGTGCAAACAGGGTGTAAACAGTTCATGTGGGAAAGCCCAATGCCATAAGCCACCCCCCAATTTGACCATGAGGTGGGATTCAACTCATCCCCCAATGGCAGTTCTTTCTGGCATTGGGTTTACCACATTACCACTTTGCAAACATAATTTCATAAAATGTTCATATGGTACTGAAGTAACAAATAGCACAAGAAATACTTTACGTTAAAGCAATATTTCATCTTAGGGGTATGGTTTTCATTGAAGTTGTCGGTTTATAATGTTTACATCCACAGAAACTCAAGATTTCTCCAGCTTTCCCGAGCCACCCATCCACCCATCCACTCGTGCCTTTCACCGCCCATCCCACTGCGG
This sequence comes from Symbiodinium sp. clade C Y103, assembly GCA_003297045.1. NCBI lineage: Eukaryota > Dinophyceae > Suessiales > Symbiodiniaceae > Cladocopium > Cladocopium sp. clade C. Next base: position 217,131 of record BGPT01000782.1, on the reverse strand, counting down.
GGCCATCTTGAATAAACTGAATCTGGCCGAAGGCGACTTTTGCCCGGCACAGGTCATTTCCCCCAAAAAAAGATGAAAAAATGGTGGAAAAATACCGAAATTCCATAAAATGGCATTAAAGCCTAAAAGAAATTGGAACATGCCAATTTGGGGATGGAACAAAACCTATGACATACCTGTTTTTTGGGGATGGCCATCCATAAACACATCAGATATTTGGGGATTCGCCAGGGGATTCCATGGGTGAATTGACTACCAAATGAGTAGGTGTGTTTTCTTCCTCCTGGAAACAAAGGGCTCATTAAATTTTGGCAATGCAAAACCGCTGTTTTCTTTTCAGTGGCGCTCCCAACAAAAAATGCGGGAGTTGGGTACCCTTGACTCATTCTTGGCAGGCGATTTCAACCCATCCCAAACATATTTCCCAGTGGGTACCCTCTGGTAAACGTTTACATAACTATGGAAAATCACAATTTTTAATGGGAAAATCCACTATAAATGGGCCATTTTCAATAGCGATGTTAGTTTACTAGAGGGTATCATCATCCAAAATATAGCTGAACAATATCTCGATATCTTAAACCGCAGACCAGGTATCAAAGATCGCCGGCGCAGCGCCGGCACTGAAGCGTGTGACAGTGCTTCAAAGCTAGCGACAACCATCTGCATGAAGTGCCCGAGCCGACATTGCAATTCAGCCTTGTTCTCCTTCAGTGCTGTCCGACCACTCGCAGATGTCTGCAGAGAAGCCACACCAAAATGTGCGGATGCAAGGAACCGCGACCCTGTGCCTCGATCTCGCCACGAAATTCGAGCACTGTGCTGTCGCCAGTGCTTCCCACAGCTGCTGCACCACTTGCTAGATGAGACTCGCAACGGAACGGGTTTAAAGCCTGGGATATCCCCAACAATACCCATCTCCATATATCCCCAATATTGAAGTGGTTCAAGCACCAAGCAGATATCGAAGTTCACCACAAGAGCTTCCTCCCCTGTCCATATTTTTTTTTGTTTTTTTTTCCCCAGATCCCATAGCTGCACCCCAAATCATCCAAAATTAGACAATTTTAGTACTGAAACCCATGGTTTTGGGGATCTGCCATTCCCCCTATACGGGTGTGTCTAAGAATGGGGTATACCCGTCAAATTCCAAGTTTTAACAAGGAAATGGTGATTGATCTCTTTCCCCTAAAACCAAGTACCGCCCTAGAAACTTCGTATTTGAGTGAGTCATTTTGGAGGCTCACAAGAAGGCATTAATTTTAGGGAGATGGGATTGATTAATTGATGAATTTGGCGGTTTGTTCCCCACATGTCCAAGTAGCAAAACCCACTGAACAGCCACCGTTCCATCATGATGCACGAAGTATCACTCACCGGGTGGCAAAAACTGCACGGGGAGTGTGTTTTTGTTGTGACGGTGCTGGTGCCTGCTATCCTATCAGTCTTTCAACATGAACGTTAAAGCATTAAGAACTTTGGTGGATTGATTCGGGGAATTCCCCCCCCTGAATATTGATAAGTTGAATTAAATCGTCACCAATAAACAGTCCAGATGGTTATTAAATCCAAAGTTCACATTCTACACATGAAAGCACAGCGCCACAAGATATGGGACAATAGATCGCGTTATGGTCACAACATCAAGCACTCAGTCATATCACCATCATTATTCAGTCCACTTTATTCAGTATACCTTTCAAACATACAGATTCATGTCAAGCAAAAAGAAACATAATTTCCCTTTCCGAAATAAGGTAAACTGTAAATTCAACTAAAATTCAACCTTTTCACATCTCTTAAATAATCTATCTCATGGTTCACCATCATGCTCACATTAACAAAGCCATTTGATGGGTATCCCCTATTGTTGGCATCCATCCAAACCTGGCACAATTTGGACAAACCCAAATGATATATGATACAGCAATATCTATTAATATCTAATACCCAATAATATCATGAAATATCTAATTATATCTAATTAATCCCATTGAATATTCACCTCAATCTCTCATATACATCAGTTTCTTGTATCCCCATTGTGCTATGTTTTATACCCCTACCACTATTGTTGGTCGCCCTCGGCCTCCACTGCAGACTTCCCTGCGGCTGTGAGGGATCTACCGATTCACCCGAACAACTTGCAATTCTTCATGGTGACAATGATAACTAACATTGACTAACTGATTATTGATGATTAATCAATTAATCAACCATCAATTTCTGAGCTACCTCATAGAGAAATGCAACTGCCTGGTCATTCTTGTCTTAAACAATCCCATCTTGGGGTTTCAATGGGGTTTCTGATCTCCGTGGGCCTCCAACAGGTTGGTTCAAACCCTGATTGGCCCAAACAAAATGACCATGAAATGTGGTGAACCCAATTTCAAGACAAGAACCCAGCTATGATATTGCTACATTTTAACTTTAACCCATGAATACACAAGCAATTAACTGCAGTATCCTTACAAATTGGTTGGTTTGCGTTGTTTTTTTTAAAGCCACCACAACTTTGTTGGTAAAGTTCCTAATTTCTGGACAAACTTAAGATCACATTGTTTGTTGATAGATATGCTACAATCTCCCCATCAAAATACAATCTATATACCATTATATTTCATCCTGGTTTCCTGTCAATTTTCCCATTTCGGGGAAATCTTAAGAACCAAAAACATACCTATCCCATAGTGTCACCATACAATAATTTCATACCTCCATTGCTGTTGCCTTTGAAAAACCATGGGGGTTGAACTCAGCTCGCCTGCATCTGTCTTGCGACGCTTTGCCTGGCAGTTATCAGTGATCAACAAGAAGTTGGGATCATCCTCCCAACGTAGGTTGGAAAAATATAACTTCATATAGTTCTACAAATATATATATATATATATAATATATATATATATATGGAGGTTTCCTAAAATAGGGGTACCCCCAAATCATCCATTTATAGATGGGATTTTCCATTCTAAACCATCCATTTTGGGGTACCGCTATTTTAGAAAACCCCTATCTATAATATCTAATATCTGCAACATAGTATATTCTTGTTGCGTGCTGCCATGCTGTGTATGCAGATACAAGTAAATTATAATTTCAGTTTTAAATTTGCCCATTGCAACAATTCGACGCGATCTATACACACACACACATTCTATAATATTGGGGTATGGGTAAAAGTTATCAGCCTCCCAATTGGAGATTGAAACGGTGACCCAGAAGTCTATGAAGTGGAGATTTACGGTATCTCCAGATGTATCAATTATATAACAGTGAGAAACATCGAATCATCTACATATATATATATAGTGAATTGACAAACCAGGAACAATAAAGAATGGTTTCTTATGTATATATATATATACATATTATACATATATGACAATGTATAACACCACATGGCTAACCTATATATATATACATATATATATATGTACAAGATTATATAACTTCTCTACAGGTAACAATAGAGATTGCCCCCCGAGAGCACAATCCTCCTCTACTCCACCCGTTGCTGTAGCGGCTGCCTGTGGGACCTGCTCTACTTCAGCTTCGGGTGCAGCACGCCTGGGCATAACATGGGGATGTAACCGGATGCCAAATCTGCAATGTCAGGGTTGCTGAAAAAAACCCGAGGTACAAGCGGGGTAAATTGGGTAAACATCAAGGTAAAATGATCTATTTACCTCCCTTGCGGCTATCATTTACCTATGAGTTGGGAACAACTATGAATGTGATATTTGGTTGTGTCTGAAATGGGATGCGCCCCTCATATTTCATTTTAATGGGGAAAGTGGTGATAAACTATGGGATTGTGGGGAGGGGGTTCTTAGTTTCAGACAAACCCAACTGGTTGAGCCAGTACCCTGAAATGTCAACCACTTGGTGGTCACTAGAACAAAGTACAAAATTGACCAACCTGAAAAAACCTCACGAGGCCCTAAGGGATATGGACCACTTGAACTCGCCAGCAAGAAACGGTTTGTCCACGAAAAAAAAAGCCATTGTTTCTGTCCAAACTCAGCAGTTTCATTCGTCAATTGCTCCAAATTGTATTGACGAATGTTTATTGCTTGAGCAATGATCATCTCCAATGGTTTCTGAAATCGGATTCGACAAACCCCCGGTGCACCAGCCCAGAAATAGATGCTTGAGATCCGCCTTCAAAAAAAACCTACCCTCTGGTAAGCTAACATGTCGCGAACTGGACAATTTTACCATATTTTTATGGGGAAATTCCACGACATTTCTATAGCCATGGCTTCAATAGCAAACTGTTAAATTACCAGTTGTTGTTGGTTGCAATGGATTGGTTAATGGGAAATTTTACAGGAAACCCCTATATTTCATGGGAAAATCCATGGTTTCCTGTAGATTTTCCCAACAAAACCAATCCAATGTTGCCCGAAACATCCGAAAAAGATCTCATTCTTTCTGGGAGGTCACCTTGGTGGCCCAATCTCCATCCTTGTTGCCGGAAAGCCTGCCACCAGGATTGGAGAATGGCTTAGAAAAATCCCAGGCATTGTGGTGATGACTTTGGGGTGCAGATATATCCATTGAGTTTACCATATTATCATATATGATACCCTCTGGTAAATTAACATAGACCCTGGCATTAATCGGGATTGGAAGATGAGTTTCCTCTAAAATATAGCTATTCTCAGGGTCCACGTTAATATACCAGAGGGTACTATATCATAATCTGTCAAAATATGTATATCCATCGATAGGCTTCATATCCCATTGGACCTCCCTGGAACTCCCATAAAAAACCCATCACTTTCGAGCAAATCCCCACCTGGACCTCGACTTCGGGCCTGCTTTGGCCTGGCGCCAAGGCTGCACCGTTGGTGTTGCAACATAGGACCCATAGGAAAATGGTGATTTTAATGGGATTTAATGGGATTTACCAACATAACTATGGAAAATCACCATTTTATGGGAAAATCCACGACATTTCTATGGCCATGGCTTCAATAGCAAACTGTTAGTTTATCAGAGGGTAACTGATATAACTACCCTCTGGTAATCAAACATGGCGTGCTGGAAAATCCACCATTTGGTTCGATGATTTTCCTAGCTACAAAGCTCCATTTAGTAAGGGGATTTCCCAACTAGCCATGTTTGATGACACCGGAGGGTAGTTATATCAGTTACCCTCTGGTAAACTAACAGTTTGCTATTGAAGCCATGGCCATAGAAATGTCGTGGATTTTCCCATAAACAAATGGTGATTTTCCATAGTTATGTTAGTTTACCAGAGGGTATATCATCACCATAAACACAAGTTAAACCATGTTAAACCCATTGCAAACCAACTTCGCCAAGTAGAGGGGGGCAAGACATAGTACGTCACAACAAGATTTCCCTTTGGGCACCTTTTGAGGAGCAACTTCACTGCATCCATGATCTACAAAACATCCAATTATAGATCTCTCTACCATAAACATCCATAAACAATCCATAAACATCCATAAACCATAGCAAACTTAAGAGTAAAGCTGGTTATACACCAACCTGAATTTCGTATCTTGGGCCATTGGGCCCCGCATTGCATAGCTGATAGCATGCATAACAGGGGAATGCTATGAAGAATATAATATGCATAAAACGAAGGTTTGTGAATGTCTATAACGAGTCTGTGAAATTATTAGAACTTAAGTAGATAGTTGGATCTATCCAAATATGGGGTACACTCCAAAATTGCCATCCCACATAGAAAAAAAACATCATTTGCAGTCGTTTCTCTGTAGTTCTAAAGCTCGGCTCGACTGATGGTCGTGGTGGGCAGAACAGTCCCTTCTCACGCTGCAACCATTGGATTCTTGCAGCAAGATCAGGGGTCCAGTAGATGACATCCATCTTCGATCCGCTTGAGGCGGCTGTAGATTCCCCATGCTTGGTGGATTACAGCAACCAATGGGAAAACAGAAAAATGTCATCTTCAACAAATCTAGTCCCCACAAAGATCATCGCATTTTGGGCACGCATTGTGGGGGGAACCTCAGGTCACCTAGCAAAGATCAGTCCTTTGAGGATGTTAACATATGTTAACATATTTTAACCAAGGAAAATGGAAATTGACAAACCAAGCAACCAGAAATAAGCCGGTACAAGTGGTCTTGACTATCCGACACATTCATCTCTGGATACCAATTCTTCTCATTGTCATTGATGTTGTATCACATGGTTTTCTGTTTGTTTCGCAACCCTCATATTTTATGATGAAAATCCCAAATGTTGTCGGTGAAATCCAAATTTCTCTAGTTGAAACCACCTTTTTTTCTCAGTTTCCTTGGTGCAGCCGGATCCAACCATTCTTCCATGTAAACCTAGAGCCTGGAGTTCCTACCAAAAAATCGTCCAAAGAAATAAACAACATGCTCCCAGCAAATTACCATTTTCAAGGAATCAACCAAGGAGAAAACACACAAGCCTCGAATTCTAGGTACATGGTTTATACATGTCCACATAAGGCCAGGGATTTTCCCCGCAAAATGATCAGACATGGTTCAAGTTCCATATCTAGATTGGTGATGATTGGTGTACTTTGCCCGAGAGTATCCTGGCCCATGTGTCCTTGTACCTTGGAATTACTAAAGGCAGCACAGCCCCACAGAATCGAAACAAAGAACACATAATCTACCCTCTGGTAAACTAACATTGCTATTGAAAATGGCCATAGAAATAGTGGATTTTCCAATTAAAAATGGTGATTTTCCATAGTTATGTTAGTTTACCAGAGGGTAAACAAAGCAATTAGACAAGTCTCTCACAAAAAATTGGGATTCAACCACCCAGGTCTGCAAGCCCCATCATGGTATCATGTCGTCTTTCTCCAGTTTTTCGGGAGCTTGTCTCCAGCATGTCTTGCCAAATGGAAGAAATCCTTGAGAGGTGCAACAAAACCAGGTGAGTTCGAGTTTTTTTTGCGCCTGAAATTTCTAAGAACACCCTATCTAAATGATTCACATCCGGAAGACAAAACCGGAGTTTCGGTCTATAATAAACCGTGACGAGATGGGAAATCCCCAAACGACTATGGAGGTGTCAATGGGAAAATCGACTGATGTTCAATTGCCATGTTTGATTACCGGGGTTTGCAGCCACAGATGGGATGATGTATTTCATAGCCGCTTAACATGGTGGATATTTTGGTCCTCCCCCCATTGGTGCTGGTTCTATTCCCATTCTTTGCAGGTTAAATCAACGTTTTCGCTGAGTAAACTATAGTTATGGATGGTGACTATCGCAATGTGGATCCCACAATTAGGCACATTACCCTCTGGTAAACTAACATAGCTATGGAAAATCACCATTTTCAATGGACAAATCAACTATAAATGGCCATTTTCACTAGCTATGTTAAATTACCAGAGGGTATATCCAACTAGACCTCCCAACATGGTTGTGAGTCAAAATTCGATAATCCCGTTGCATCAGCCTTAACTCTGAGTACTGTATTCTATTCTTGGCTAGTGATATTCCACGAATCATATCCCGATTGGATCACCAGTATATCACAATTATATCCCAATGCATTCCATTTAAACTATGGCCCTCAAACATGAAATATCCCTGAATTTCCCCCTAAACACCCATTGAATCCCCTACTTTCACAGTTCATTCCCTATTTCCATGTTAAGTGATATTCCATGATATGCATGCCCGCTTTAGGTGTCTATATATATATATATACACATGGCAGCCTAATATATCACCAAACTATAGCTAACAATCATGGCTTCCCAGTTCAAATCCTCATTAATCAGACATATCCCCATCAAAAACTATACCCCATTATATCCCACAAACAAAAAATATGATACCCCCATTGCTGAAAGTTGAATCCCATTGGCTAGCTCAAGTTGCTTTTACAAACAATATTTAAAAAAACCCAAAATCCGATGAAATCTCCGATCAACCATGGAAGATTTCATTAATCCCCATTCATATTCCACTTACACAAATGATAAATACAAATAAATACAATGTATTCCATGATACATATCCCATAAACCCCCATGATATCCCCACTCATATTCCATTCACATGCGTATTTTCCCCATCCTTTTCCCCGTTCCCTCTTCGCCTTCGCCTTGGCCTCCGCCGCTTCCGCCTTCGCCTTGGCTTTCGCCTTGGCCTCCGCTGCTTTGGCCTTGGCCTTGGCCTTGGCCGCAGCGGCCTTGGCCAAGGCCTCCTCCTGAACGATGAAGAAATGCTGGCTATGTCAAAATGTGAATGATGTGGATTTAAATATCAGCGTATTCAACTATTGGATGGTTAACAACAACTATCTATAACTGGAACATTGGATCTAAAACTGGAATTCAACAACTATTTACTATTGGATGGTTAACATGGTGGTTAATGCGGTGCTTAAGTGAGATTCTTGGGGCTTAATTAAGAACAACATGGTAAAAACATGTGGATTTCAGTGAAAAGACTGGGGTCTACGAAACACATTTGGATTGAAATGGATTTAAAGCAACTAACACCGGAAACATGTGGATTGAAATTGCCTTCATGGACTATAATTAGATTTCAATCAACAACAACTTAGATTGAAAAGACCATGGATGGGATTCAATCGACGGAAAGACGTATTTTTGGCAGCAACAATGGGGATTCAAGCAAAGAAAACAAGAGAGATGTTCTTCAAGACCAAAATTGATTTCACGGTGAATTGGCAACCACGTGGGAATGGCTCAAAATGTTGACCAAACATGGATATTCAAATATATGTTCAGTCACCAATAATGGAGGATAATTGCAACTCAACATAATTTAATCATTCATTGTGAACATTTCTGGGAGGCAATCACCACCCAGAAGCCTTTGGCAATCAGACATGGCCGAAAACTACATACATACATTACATTACATTACATTACATTCCATTCCATTCCATTCCATTGCATTGCATTGCATTGCATTGCATTACATTACATTACATACATTACATACACTACATACATTACATACCATACCATACCATACCATACCATACCATACCATACCATACCATACCAGACCAGACCAGACCAGACCAGACCAGACCAGACCAGACCATACCATACCATACCATACCAGACCAGACCAGACCAGACCATACCATACCATACCATACATACATACATCCATGCATGCATACATCCATGCATGCATACATACATACATGCATGCATGCATGCATGCATGCATACAGACAAACCTGGCTGAAGACTATATACATATATATATATATATATGTGTATATGCATATTCAATACATTCCAACACTATATATAAAAACTCTAATCAGCTCCTTGGCTCCCCATTTTCAGATCAAGATAACCAACGAATGATCCTAATGAAGAATCTGCCTATTTGGCAGGACCCAGAACAGATTGTTTGGCAAATTGTTGAAGATGCCCACAATTTTTTGTAAACATCCTGAGCAAAGCCAGAAGAACTGAGGAAGAAGTAAATCCTTCAAAGATTCTGCAGCCGTTGGAGTCTTGATCCACCACTGGACTGTCTCAAGAGACATCCTTTCCCAAAAAATCAACGTGTCATATTCATGGTCAATCTTAGATACTTTTCAAAAACATTGTTGCTGATAATCAGCGGGATACCTCGCAATACCCCCGCACCAAATAACTGAACAAAAACTCGGTTGTTTCAGCAAACACCTGCTCAAAGTTAAAGGTTTAGTGGCTTATGTGCTAAATCCATCTAACCACCCCGCAAAAAAAAACAGTAAAATCAAGTTGTTTGGCTATAGTCCATGCAAAAAAAGCAACAATTCACCAGCCATTCACCATACGGTTGTTCCCAGACGGCCTTAGCCGCCTTGCGCTCAGCAGCCTTTTTGGCTGCCTTTGGGGTCAAACAAAAGGGGCTTGGAACTGGGGAACTGCGCACCAACAGGGGGGAACCCCAAACAGGCTCTCTAGCTTCTGGCAAATTCCGGTGGTAGTTACAGAAGATGCAGCTGGGCCTGCTGCCATTTGGCAGTGGTTACATTGGACATATTGAATAGTTACCCCCAAATCCATTTGTTAGTCAGCAATACAAGTTGCCAAAGTTATCCATATTTGGTATACAGTGAAGTAATCAGACCGTATATGACCGTATTTTAAGACACACACACACATATCATATTATATATTGTTTTGAGCCACAACCTCAAACACGACCGATCTGCAATCGAAACGGTTACTGTACTTCCGGAAGAAAACCTGTGTCATTGACACAACCGAACTTCAGCGTTTTTGTTTCTATAGGATGATGTTGCATGTGACGGCTCGACTTTTTTCATCTCCTGTTTATCATCCATGTTCATTGACTTCTTTACTTCACAGTGTTCAACAAGTCAATGGATTGTTCAAGTTCAAGTTAGAAAAAAATAGATAGAGTGAAGCAAAACAACAACTGTATACTATAATTACATATCAAAAAAATGTTGGTTTGCTACGAGTTTGCAACGGGAATCGATTGCCGATACTTCAGCTACCCTGGGGTATGGACCAACATCACCTTTTTCAACTGGGAAAATAACTTGTCTAAAACGGAGAGCAATTGTCAACATTTCCAGACACGGTTTCTTTTGGCCATGCTCATTGTGTTGAACCTTCGTGTTTGGTGAATCGCTCAAATTCAGGCCATTTTCTCTAGTTAAGTCGATGTTAATTCCACTTTTTGCATCCCAGAAAACATGAAATTTCTTTGTCGATTCAAGCACCATCCCTATGAATCAAACCATCATTCAGCTCCCCAAAAACCATCATCTCCCCACATGTTTCCATCATCTTTGGCTGGTTCCCGCACAGCCTCGGCGACTTTCTCAGCCTTCTCGGCGGCCTGGCTTTCCCGAGTTGTCCATAACTAACCAATAGATTGGGAAAATGAATGAAACTTAACCATAAACTATAAACAGGACTATAGACATATGAGCTATATAAACTATCAACAATTATCAACATCTATAAACTATAACTAAGTATAAGTAAGTTGACTATAAATAGAACAATAAACATAATTATAAACATATGAACATAACTAACCAGAACTATAAACATATGGCCATAACGAACAATACCTGTAAACATATGATTAACCATAACTACAAACATATGACCCTCTTTGTTGATTCTGGGATTCCAATAGTCGCATTAGAACCATGGTTTGGAGATTGAGCAATCTTTTGTTGTTTTTTTAACCGTCATTTTGGTTGATCATTTTAGAAACATTCATCATTGCAATAGTCCCCCGTGATTGGGATATAATCCCTACAACCATGGTTCTATATCTCACTTACCACTGGAACTGCACCCCCCTCAACCCCCAAGTTCCATTTACAAGTATCTGGAGTCCCCATTGAGGAACGCATTGCCACCTTGAGCACATTGTCACCTTTGTAGAATACCTTCTCATCATCCAATACTTCCTAAAGTTCACTAAATATGTCTGAGCATGGGGTATACATTCCCAATTATAAAAGTTAAAAGCAATCGAATAGGGATATGATGATACACCATGGGATTACATTTTCAACGAACCCAAATTGATGGCGCATCCTTAGAGGATGACATATTTCCACCCTGGTAGATATGGGCTCCAGCCCAGCACAACATGAAGATTGCTGCCGCAATTCTGGAGAATTACGGGACACAAGTTTGGGATTTCCCAGGTTCATCATTTGGAAAATCATTTCCCTCATCAGAATGGCAATTTCTTCCAGAATTTTCTGAGATTTTCCCTGTTCCCATGGATCCACAGCCCAATTTCTGCACCTTGGCGCGGTCTGCAGCAACTTTGGCTTCAGCCTAAGGCTGCAGGAAACAGAGTCACGGAGAAATCTGCTTTTTAGGCAGGATTGGCGTTCATCCCGATACTTTGTATTTTTGTATCTCATTGTTTGATGCTTTGCAGGTTGTGCTGCCCGTCAGTCCTTCAGGCATCACATGATGTCTGCCAAGCTGAACGCAATTTTCCCAACGACATGGTTTTCTCAATATTTCTCAACGAGATTTCTGCAGCAAACACTTCACCCAACAATTCTCTGGCAGAAATCGACCATGCGGATTTCAATGGGATCAAAAAGATTTGTCCGTGACTCACGCGACAGCTTTGATTAGTTTTGGTACACCGATGCAATCGGAGTTTATATAACGCACATAGTTTCATGCAGAATTGATGTGCACGACTTCTATCCAAATCAATCAAAGACTTGCGCAGTGCCAAAATGAATAAGTATATATCAATTGGTAAACGTAAGTAGATTAACCATCTGGTTCAGGGTTTATGGATGTTTATGGTAAATATGCCTGGGCCCCCTAATTCTAAGTAGCTTTATGAAACCCGATAAAAATGTAGTAGTTGTACCTACCAGAAACCCTAATTAACGTGCTGGTGAACCAACTTAGCAAACGATGGGGTTCCACCTTGTATGGGAAAGCCTTGGTGCCCTGGTGTAACCCCAATCCGTCGCAATTTGGCAATGAAAACATGGAGCATTTGGATACTACTAAAGTATTTGAAACATGGTTCATCATTGTTGCAACCCCGAAACAATAGAGTGCTGATGATTGTAGTAAAAATACGTTCTCAAAAAGTGGTACATTTGAATTGGGAGCGCTATAATTCACAGACCTGAAATGTAACATGTGTTGAAATGATTACAACCTCTGTTTACCATTGTTCATGATGAGGTGCTCGTGGGGAACAAACGATTGTCAACCGTGCAAGCAACAAAGAGGTCAAGGTATCCTTCGCCCAATTCTGGCGCATTTGGCGGTCCGATTACCCCCACCTCAAATTCGGAGACACCATCTCGCACGCTATGCGTGCAGTGTGGAACATTTTGCAAATTGCTGAGGAAGGTGTTAGACTCAGAATGAGTTTGTCCCAACGAGGACACATCATGTTCCCTTTCAGGGTTATTGGCAATCCCGTTTCCGGCGTGATGGCTGAATAGAGCTCTGTTTGGGAGCGCCAGCCACCAACGAGGCACAATTTGCTGATCAAGGAAAATGGGCCATCATCTCAAAGCAAGGGCCGCCCAAAGAGAATTATACAATGAACATCCCAGGAGACAATACGCAGACAGATGTGTGTATTGGCCGTGCTTCTTCTTTGGCTCGATGGAAATGGTTCTGATCATTGACTCCAGGCACAGTTTCTGTACCCCGGTGGGGATCTTTTCCAAGGACCTCGCCAGCCTTAAGCGCCTCCGGGGGATTCCACCACAATGGTGGAAATCCTGGCTCACTGCTTGAAGCTTCTACAGAGGGGCGTTGCAAAAAGTTGCTTTGACAGTCCAATGCGATAATACAGCAAGAGAAATGAAGAACAATCCATTTATGAAGTTTTTAGCCTACTGTGTATCTACAGGCATTCTGCTCCGTGCCTCTCTTTCCAAATATCTATTGACCCATAACCAGCAGGTCAGAACGGTCTTGGCACAGCTGATTTAAGCGGGAACCAAAGATTCCCAGAATCACAAGGTGAGGCCCTGTTTAGACACGAAATTGCGAAGTTAACGCGCATAACTTGGTGAATTCTAGGTTTATTTAAAGGATACAAAATTATAGCTAATGAGGCTTATAAACCAACTGAGGGCCTTACTCTGTAGGCGAAGGTCCAATGATGTGGTAAACCCCATTTTACCGCAACAATTTTGCAGGTATGTTTTCCTAAAGACACACCCAAATGGCAAATGTTTTTTTGGGTGTTGAGCATACCAAAGAAAGGAGTAAACATGAGTAAACCTTTTCACTTTGGGGTATTTATATAAGATTGACTGCCAGTCAGTTTTTTGTTTGAGATGTTCACAAAAGATATGTTTGTAAATGTGACCATAATGATAGGCCCACTCCATTTGTTCCCATAAGTCCCGCATTGTCCCGGGAGGCAAGAATCATTCTTCCAGACCCAGTCGATCTGGATTGATTTGGATTGACAAGGCACAGCCAGGAGGGAAAAAAAACAAAATATTGCACGACGATACTCCGGAAATGACACATGAAACAAAATTACAAACAAATGCAAGGTTTGAGGATGGGTCAGTTCCAGCCGATTTTGTGGCTATAATTTAATTTAATTTGCTACTGTAATTCACTTGTAGTGGGTGGAGCAACCCTATTTCCGGTGGTTCAAACACCAGTTTTGTTGATTAAAGACTCAAAAACCGACAATTTTTGGCTACATCCTCGATCTTTTTTCATCCTTTAAATCGCCAACTTCGGATTTGGTTCGTCATCATTGTTGTCATCATTGTTGTCGACGAGTTCCCCCAATCATTTGATAGGCTAAATAACAAGTGCTGTAGACTAAAACCACATGAATCTGATGAGAAACAAACTAACTAATTGTTCTTGGTGTTTCAGTACTCTCCAGTAGTCAAACATGGCAATGGAAAATCCTCCATCTATATATATATATATAAGGGATTTCCAAGCTTGCCACCTTTGATGACACCGGTACTTGACAGAATATTCCATTCATATTCCATTAATATCCCCATGCCCCATTTATAGATAATTTTCACATGCAATCTCCCAGTTGGCACTTGGTGGCTCATCTCACTCAGTAAGTAGATTGAGTAACCCCAGTTCGACGTGGATGACTCCTACTTATCCGACTGAAAAAACCTGGATATCACCTACTTGGGATCCATGGGATGAGCCACCAAACAACATTTGTTTGATACAATTCCCATAAAATCATATAAAATCCCCAATTTTAAGTTACATTTCCCATGGAAATCCCTATTTTTTTGACATAAATTTCCCCTTGAGACCTGGTTTTTCCAGTTTCTCAAACTTCCCAAAGGTTGTGAAAAGCTGAGTTTCCCCAACCGCTTCCTCGGCTGCACTAAAGACCACCAGGCGGCCGAAGCCCGCCCTACGGCTGGAGGAGATCATTTCTAGTAGTTAGTGGAATTTTATGATGATTTCATGGAGAATTAATGGGATTTTGTAGTGATTTCATGGGATTTTATAGTGATTTCATGGGATTTTATGGAGAATTCATGGGATTTTATGAAGAGTTAATAGGGATTTTGTGAAGAATTAATGGGATTTTATTGTGATTTCATGGGATTTTGTGGAGAATCAATGGGATTTTGCGGAGATTTCATGTGATTTTATATTAATGGGATTTAATTGGGAAATTGTAATGATTTAATGGGATATTGATGGGATAGACCCTCTAATTATTTACCATAGCTATGGAAAATTGATGAACATGGCGCATTAAAATAGATGACTTACCGAATTATTTACCGATTAACCACAGTGATTTTCCCTAGCTATGTGTAATAACCAGAGGGTAAAGGATGTAATCATCAAGGACTAGAACAAGCTATAGGAATTACTGTCAGTAGTTACAATAGTATATTGAATATATTGTATATATATAATATACATAAAGCCATAGTAGGACTATCCAGAACTATAGTTAGACTATCCATACTACTACTTGTAACAGCAAGTAACCGTGCTTACTATTTAGTACTATTGGGATACAACCATAGAAACTGAAAGAAAAGGATATAACCATAGTAGAGGATGCAATGAAAATGGTATAGGATTTACATTTGCGTACTTTTTGTGGTTTATCAGTTACGAACCCTAGTACGACAGTAAGTAACGATATTTCATCCATATCATATACTATCAGTAAGTAACCATAGTAAAGTAGTTTACTATTTAGAAACATGGATGTAATATTGAGTCCTACTATTTAGTAAAGGATGTAACTAACTATATTACTATTAGACTATTAGGAAGTAACCCAGAATTCTTAGATTCATTATCGTCACTCACAACAATACTAAATCCTTAGGTGCCACAATATTCCCAAAGCAGTGGGAAGATAGACATTGGAGTGAAAGCGACAAAATCAACTTGGAACGGGGAAACTGTTTTTCTACTGAATATTTGACCTTGTATTCCTTGGGAAAAACACCTATATAGTTATCCCAAAGCTATACCATATTTTCGAGAAATGGCTACTGTAATTGCTTATGATTCTTTAAGAGCCTGGATGCCACGTTGCAAAGCAAACAAAAACATGTTAAAACCGTTTGAACCCATTGGCAATTTATAAATGGTGCTTTTACGATGCCATGGACGCAGGACGCCAATAACAATGGCAAATCCTGGCCTTACTGGATCCCAGCCCCCCTGTCCAGTAATCCAACATGGCTAGCTGGAACATCCCCGAAGTAAATGGCGGTTTATAGCTGGGAAAATCATCTATATAGCATTATATAGCTCATTTTCTTAGACATCTATTCCCATAATATGATATCCTATTGTTGGATCCCAGCCTCACATGATCTAACATTCAGCCGCTTGCTGCTCTGCGTTTTCACTCATGGCCCGGCTCGCCTCTTCATCACTTCACGCACATGCTCCCGCACGGCCACCTGTGCCATGGGTTGGGGATGGCTTGGAGCTGGGTTAAAAAAGATGTGATCTCCCCATGCGTTTCTTAAACTGGGGGATCCCTAAAGTTACTATAGGTTTCAATATTCAATACTAAACTGGTCTAATTTGGATGATTTGGGGGCATCCCCACTTCAGGAAACCTCTACATTGGGCTATAAAATCTCAAGAATGGCGGGTTTAATGAAAAAATCAGAGGCGGTGATGGGGCTTTGTCCACAAATGGGTGATTTTACCAGCAAAACAATGATTTAGAAAACCAACCATGCTATGCGAATATCAGAGGATATACACCAACACTTGGGCAAAGCTGCGAACATCGGGGAGATCGGGAGGCTATCTTAAAAAATGGAAGTTAACCACAGTAATTGGAACATGCGGATATAAGGGGATATGCACCACCACGCGCACGGAATGACCTCCGAACTGTCTCGCCCCGATCCGTCTAGGGGTCAAGCAGGCATCTTTGCACCAAATTTGCTACACAAGTTGCCAACGCTAGCACATAGTAACAGGCTCCGCCGGTACGGGGTTTGGAGGTCATCCAGGTCGTCGACGTTCCAGTTCGAGTCCGCAGGATCGAGGGGAATGGACTGGCTGAGATATTTGCGTCCGGAAATGGTGGAATACAAGTATTATAGAAATAATATATTAGGTTTAATAAGAAAATGGTGATCAATGATGAGATTCTGGGATGCCCTATCTTCAATCAAATTGGTTTGGTGGTTTCAACCCCCAAAAGAAACCAGGGGATCAGCATTCCCGGCTGGATCTCACCCTGGGGAATGCATCATGGCCAGGATACATGTCAGCTGGGGTTGAACGTGAATTCAAAGCCCATTTGAATAGCCAGTGAGCTATGTTTGAATTATTTTCTTGACTCAATTCTTGTGTGGTTGGGGATATAAAAGCACTAAGAATCACCAAGATCATAATTCTAGTGTTCCCAGAATTTGGCTCTCCCTCAAATTATAGCCAACATTCGCCAACAAGGATCCAAGGGGAAACTCATGGGAAATCGCTGACATTGAATTCCTTCTGAATTTGCACTAAACGACATCACCCATTTTCTCAGGTGCATGTCCCATAAAACTCCCATTGTGTACTGTTGGAACTGGTCTCTACCCCGCTTTGTTGATGAAACCCACCATGAAACCAGTGACCTCCACAGTACGGTACGTGGCCACCAAAGCATGCGCTGCAGTTCCATCCTCGTGCTGGCCATGGAGAAGGTCAGAACGACAAAATGTTGGACGAAATTTTCTCAAAACAGTTTTGCTGAATTCAACCAGGTTAACCTCCTGGTTACCCTCTGGTAAACTAACATAACTATGGAAAATCACCATTTCTAATGGGAAAATCGACTATAAATCACCATTTTCAATGGCTATGTTAGTTTACCAGAGGGTATGTATATAGATTTAGACAAGTTGTAAATCCTACAGATGATGAATTTCAGCAGCCCGAAATGGATGATCGGCAATTTGAGGATAGCAAAAAACATGGTTATCATGGCCAGTCGAAGATACTCATGCTGACGATCTGATGATCTGATTGCTAAATATTTTCCATCGCATTAGGTCTACCGCATGATTCTGTTCGTTAGACATGTATAACATGTAAATTGTATGTATGTACCCCCCAAAAAAGATGCTATTTCCATTATTTCCAGGATCATAGTTCAATGGTCGATGATGTCTTCCCCAATTTCCAAATGGGTATGGGTCAAAATTAGGCCAATAGTTGGATGGTCAATACTAAAAATAGACTAAAACCATCTAAAATTCCTCAGGTCTTGAATTTTGACCCACAACCAAAGTGTTCAACTTTGCGGAATCTTTTTTTGGGGGTCCCAGAATCTTCCGCAGGAGATCCCAGAGATCATCATCGGTCGTCTGGCTGATCCGCTGGCGAATCTTTCCATGAGTTTGTGTCTTTACCAAGTTCTTTGCCCCCATGAACAAATGACAAATATGCACATATATATATATATATGTATATACTATTTATGATTTCTATGAATGAATCTTGAATATCTATAATGGTCTTCATCCACCCACTTCAATTCCCATTGAAGCTCCACAACTGAAATGGTGCTGTTCTAGCCGGTGATTTCAACTGAACAATAGTCAGTCGGGATCATCATTCCAAAACAGGGTTGAACAATCAAACACAAACCTTGAAACCACGAAGCAATCAATGAAAATGTCAACCCCCGACATTTTCCCTCCTAGTGACTGAACATCTGCTCCGAGTTCATGGTACCCTAAACATCCCTAAACCCAAATTTTTCATGGCCCAACCACCAGCGGCCACCAGGCCCTCTCCTCGATCTCCTTCACTTTCTCCGGTTCGGGAGCGCTTGTGGCCTGGACAAAGCAGAGACTTTTAGACCCAACTCCAACAAGGAGGGCCAGGTAACCAATCTGGATATGGCAACTTGTTGGATGTCTTTTGATCTAGAAATATGTCTCAAACATATGTATATATATATATATATATATGTATTGTAAGCATCTGTAAATTATGCGAAAATACGGCCTATTTTGATAAAAACCAATTTCAGATATTAGCTGCCAAAACTATGGCAATTGTCTTGCTGGTCAATATATTTTCCAATCAACATAGCAACATATAGCAACACAAATCATACCATCTACCCGAGCAAGGTTGATTGAAACACCTCGGACATGTTGGGGAAATTGAGACCTCAGCTTTGAGGGACGACTCATTTTTGGAAGTAATCCAAGAACCACTGGAAAGGAGCTGAATAGGCACGGGATTGGTCACAAATCAAGACCCCGCACTCACCCACATGTTGAGCTAAGTTGGTTTAATTTTGGTCAACCAGAAGTTATGGTAGATATACCTGTAGATGGTTCTTTTAATGCCAACTTATGACTGGGGGGATGTTTTTCCGTAGGTGTTGATCATGTTCAGTATATCGTGCCATCCACTTGAGGATAACCCAATTCATCTGGCCCAGCTAAAACATACTAAAACCAACTATGCTAGACGTGGATATTTTCATTGTGTGAAACAATCAATGCGGAAGTTTGGTGGTGAGTTTGCTAAAATTTGCCCACCTAGATGAGGGCTACACTTCCTTAATTGTGTTGCATTGGTTTCTGAGATCACATTTGGATATGGATCTGTTTTTGGATTGGTTGCAGTGGTTTCAAGGCCGGGATTCCTGTGCAGAAATCACGGATTTCATTTCAATAGCCCTCAACAAGTTCAACCATCAACCAACTCTCACCGGTTGGTAACTGGGTGATGAAATGTCATGACCCAAAACATCACCGGCATATATCGAGAAGAGTTGTGTGCCTCCAAAAGCATGAATCGCAAACACACACACACACTACCCTCTGGTAAACTAACATAACTATGGAAAATCACCATTTTTCATGGGAAAATCCACGACATTTCAAATGGCCATTTTCCATAGCAAACTGTTAGTTTACCAGAGGGTAGGTCACTAGGCAAAGCTCATCCCAACTTCGCAACAAAGCGGTACTGCTCCCAGTCCCAGCAACTGCGAATGGTGGATCATCCCAGTGGGGTAGGGTAAGAATTTCTAGAAGTAGAGTCAAGGTCCATTTTCATTGGATTGGATTAAGGGAAACTCTGCAGGAAACCATGGTTTTTTCCCATCAGATATGGGGGCTTACTGTACATTTTCCCTTTAACCAATCCAATGGCCATTTATTTCGTTGAGTTTCCACTAACCTACCTTGTTCACAAGCAAAAACCGGGTTCCAATAACTGCAATCGGGGATCAAATCAGTGTTCAAAATCATCTGTCACTCTGTCGTTCCTTTTTCTCCGTTTCTCATTTGGCGTTGAGGTCCCGCACTGGTGAGACAATGGGGACAGCCAATGAGACTGATTTACCTACCCCGTGTTAGGGCGGGTAAGCCCCACCAGATCTGTACCAACCTTACGAACTGGACGACCCACCTCTGATAGAAACCATCTATCGATGCCAGCAAGTACATCGGTACGAATCTGCAAAAGATAGCATCGGGTCCACATTTGGATAGCTGAACCGGCTGGTCTTCGCCTCACTGGATTGACTTCAAGGGAAAAGGCAGTACCCAATCTTCGTAAGTAATGACTCATCCATGTCGCCTGCTGGCAGAAGTCATAGTCCGCAGAAACATTACTGCCTTCATACCATTGTTTTTGGATGCATGAAGGCCCTGTAAGCCCTGTAGATAATTGATAATGCACCAGCAGTTGATATGAAGAAACCCAGTGTGGCGTGGCTTCCGATGCGGAAGTCAGGGATTGCAACCATTGAAAGACCCCTTCACCACACTCCCCAAGCATGATATCAGGATCTCGGTCGGTCCAAGCTGGAAAAGGCTCGAAGACACATTGATGTTCCTCTTGGTCTGGTAGCGGAGCTGCTACGACTGGCACTGCACTGTCAGAAGTCATGCTTTTAGAAAGCTGGGCTCGCTGACCTACTGCAGCTATC
This sequence comes from Symbiodinium sp. clade C Y103, assembly GCA_003297045.1. Classification (NCBI taxonomy): domain Eukaryota; class Dinophyceae; order Suessiales; family Symbiodiniaceae; genus Cladocopium; species Cladocopium sp. clade C. Next base: position 196,206 of record BGPT01000782.1, on the reverse strand, counting down.
AAGGAAAAAATTGCATCACACCAAAGCTTGCGGGTGCGATATGCTTGATGCAAGTCATCCCAAACCTGCCAAAAATTGGAATTGAAAAGGCTGCGGGCATCTTCTGCGGCTTTATCAGCGGCCTGGTTGCCACGTAAAGCCCATTGCTCAATGGGATCAGAGTATTTGGATTCATCTTCATGAGATCGTACTTTCACAACTTTGATCAGCAAACGCCTACTGACTGCTTCTTGGCAAAGGTCATGTAAACGGTGCCACAAATCATGGTCATTGTCATTGGCCGTGCATGGTGGATTTCCTACCCGATATCCTTCAAGTGTGCTCTGAAGCTGGAGGTTGTCGACCCATAATATCATGGGTGTGCCATGTTGGATGCCCCATGTTAGGGCTGAAATGGCCCCCCAAATTTCGGCTCGAAGGACAGTTTGCAAAAGGCCTGGGACAAACCCTTGTGAAAGGACATAGAACTCATCATCAGGCAGCTGCGCCAGGACTACTGACCAAGTGACTACCCTCAGAACAGGATCATTTGGGTGCCATCCACTACCGTCAGTAAACAAATGTGCAACTGGAAAACTAAAAGAGTGGCTTGGTGCAAAATGTGCTGACAAATCAGGCAGATCCATCAACAAACGTTGAAAGGGGATGAGAGCAGGTGGTTCTGTGATCCATCCATGTTGCAGGGTGCAGTTTGGCAAGTCTGTGAGAACATCGGTTAACTCCTTCGGAAGAGCATTTCGCAAGTCCTTGGTATGCGAGCAGTGCCAATGTCGATGCATGACAGAGTCTTCCTCAGTGCACCATGGACAAACTGTATCCTCCACAACCCCACTATGGACAAGCTTATCCTTAGTGTAAAAGCTACCATTCAATGCATATCGGAGATATCCCTGGGTGGTGACATCATGCGCTTGAAAAGCTTTCACAGTGAAGCCTACATCAGCATTGGCAATGCCGGCCATGGATTTCCGTTCGGATGCCAGGGCACATACATGTCGTCGCCATGCATGTTGGAGGCGTGTTTTCAACAAACGCAATGGTGAGTCGAATATGTGCAATGAAAAACCATCATGGTCTCGGATCCATCCGTTTCCTTGCCATGCCCATGCTATCTGATGGATCCTCTGCAGGAAAACCCCACAGGGGCCGGGATCTATTCGTCTGTCTGGAAAATGCACAAGAAAGTCCAAAACTTCAAAGCTGGGCAAAGGGTCTGCGAAACGTCGGAACATGGAGACTGATTGCCATACACACCAAAAACCTGGGTCACTGCGGACATCGCAAACACAGGAAAGTTGCAGCTTAGGGTGCATCCCTTTGTTGGTCCAACCCATTGCACGCAGTGCTCTGGTTCTTAATCTGGTGACATGATCGGCCCCAAAAATTGTAGAACTAACCCCATGGAGTGCTCGTGGCCATGCTGCGACTCGGAGACTTAACTCCTTCTGCCTGGCTGGTGCTGGACTTCGGGCCAATCTGGTCCAGTAATCATCCATGTTGCTGGCACGTGCTCTGACTACCTTATTGGTATGACGCCGACAAAAAACCAACTGACCTCCCAAGTCCTTGGTGTCATAAACAACCTGGCATCCAGACAAACGCATATATTCCCTGGCTTCGGCTGTTGTAGCCCATGTGACTGTTTTGGTGGAATCAAGCTCAAGGTCCAGCTCGCTACAAAAACTTCTCAGGCTTTCCAAGCTGTCCAAGACTTCCTCATGAGAATCCCCAGTGGTTTCCAAGTTATCAACAAAAGACCAAAGCTGGATTCTTGGTGTGGCCCGCTGGACCCAATGGTACAAGGCAATGTTGAGCATGTACATGGATGTTACGCTCAGTGGGTCGCCTTCGGGGAATCCAGTAGTGGATCGAAGACCTGGGCCAGCTCCACCTGTGATAACAAATCGACGTTCAAGGCCAGAGATGGCTGAATACCATGATTTGATGAGTCCATTGGGAATTCGGAGCCTTTTGGCTATGCAAAAAACTGGGATACGTGGCAGGCAGTTATAGCACTTGACTATATCTGTGATGCATCCACTTGGAGTAGACTCATCATACCAACTACGCTCAATTTTTGCGGCAATGGCCCACCAGATATGGGCTGTCTCTTTTCGGGTCCTATTGCCAATGAGGCCTTCTGGTGAAAAATCTGCTAGCCACTTCAGGATATCCTTGGTACGGATGCTTGCCCATGTACGGTAGACCAATGACAGTACACAAATTGGACGAAAGGCTGTCGCGGTCTGAGCGTTGACATGTTTTTCAATGGCTGTTATCAAACCCAATTGCAAGGCTGTGGGCCAAGGGCTGCCTTGTTCGATTTGATGGAACATGCTAATGATTTGTTCTGTCAACGCAGACGGCAATCGGAGTAAATCGGCTTTTCCTACTCCGTCTGGCCCTGTGGCTGTACGACTTTTCTTACCTCGGACTTCTTGAAGCCATCTGGTGACTGTGATAGGTGGCAGAGGCATGTCACTATCAGGCTGAGGCACATGATGGTCTACAAAGTCGCAAAAAGTTTGCCATCTACTGGAATCTGTATCCCGATGTTTGTCCCACTTGGAATGCCAGAGCTGTTGGAATTGATCGAACATTTCTCCTCGGCTGGCAATGTACCGATGCTGGGTCAAATGATCACCTGGCTGCAAAACTTCTGGGTCGATCAAAATCTGACCAGGGTCATGACGAGCAATCTGCAACGGCCCAGTGGGACCTAAGACTGGAAGAGTGGGATCCAAATCTGCTTCTGGATAATATACCATCCCATCATCAGTCACATCAGTGACTGTAGTGGCAAAGGTAGTAAGAAGAGTCTGAACTGGCATGGCCATGGGTTTAGCAGTATCTTTGTAGATTTTGTGTGGATCATCGATTCTGGCCGTCTTGGCGTTTGTGCGACGCTGTCGGATCAGATCAGCTTCAAATGCTCTAAAGTCGGCCTGAAAACCCTCGGTGAGCAGTGTAGCAGTGTCAAAATCTGGTGGCCTTCGCGGGACTGAGGTTGGCGTTCCCGCTACTTGCACGGCTCGTACTGGCCAGTATCTTCGAAAACCTTTGGGAAAACCAGGTGCTGTCAAAATTGCATGCCATAAATCTTCTACCGCACAGGTAGTTGCATTACGTGTGGATTTGACAAGATGACAGTAGCTATGCAACCTACGTAATTGCCTCATCCAATGATAGTGGTGCCAATTTTCTCCAGTGAAAGTGGTCTGCAGGTCAGTTTTTCTGGAACGCCTCAGTGGCGGTGTTTCTTGCTTGATCCAAGTCACTTCTGTTGTTTGCGCTCGTCCCCTCTGGCGAGCTGCCAGACCGGGGTGTGCGTGTGTGCGCAAGTGAGAATCAATTTGGTGTTCAACAAACTGCCAAAAATTGGGATAAAATTCGGAAGAGGTGACAACTGGCAAAGGAGAGATATCCTCAACAGCAAAGTCTGCAGGAATCAAATCCCAAGGGATAGGGTGAGGTTTGCGCCAAACTGGAGTGGCTTCAATCTTACCCAATGGGGAGATGACTGCATAGACAATTGCATGGTCAGAGAACCAGGTAGTGTCAACCACAACTTGTCGAACAAATGGCAGGAGTTCCCTGGAAAGCCACAAATGATCTTTGCGGGTGCAATTTTTGCATGTATTGACTGGCTCTTGACCCCAGGCGTAGTGAGCAAAAGTTTGTGCTTCCACAAATCCATATTCTTCCCAGAGTTTGGCTAGTTCGATTTGATCTAGCTGTTGGTTGAAGTCGCCCATCAAGAATCTGGGTCCATGGCTTTGCAAAACAATACGATCGCTAATGGCCTGCAGCAATCGGCCAGTTTGAGCAACTACCTTGGGGGTGTGTGCATCCTTGGCTAGGCCGTAGGCTATCCCCCCTCGAATCCACTGTCCATGGAAGAACCCAGCGGTGTGAACTCGGGCGGTGTCCCACACATCAGGTGGCCAGTCATTAGTCAGTGGTCTGGCTGGCAAATGCGTACAAAACCCAACTCCAACATGTTTTCCCCCTATGGCGGCAAGATTCTGACTTGTTTTGGGGGCTGGCGCACTAGGCAGGAAACGCAATGCTGGTCCATCTCGTTGAATCTTCAAGGCTTTCTGAAGGTGTTCAATGCCTTCCTTGGTGAGGCATGTTTCACTAAAACCCCAAATGCCAGGTGGCAGTTTGGAGATCGTATCGGCTTTGTGCAAGAGATTATTGGCATTTGCACATCCCAAAACTAAGGGATGGGAACTGTCAGGGCCCGGATGGGCAGCTTCGCCAATGCGTCCGGCTGTGAACAGGAGCAAAAACCACAAGCAAAACTTCCCTAAGGAAAACGATTTCTGGTATTGCTGAAAATTGCAAGTTGATTTTCGTGATTTGGAAAAACTGGGCTGAATGGGCGTCAACCAGGCTCCCAACCTGGTGAGTGGCTTGGTCCGCCCTGCCTGTCATTCAGTGGTCTTTGGTCGTTTGACCAACAATCTTTCAATTTCGGTCAGTTGTTCTGAAAATCGTTGCTCCAGCACCGAATGAATTTCTTTGCTCTGCTGATCGACCTGAGTCCTGACTTGGTGCAGCTGAGTTTGAACCTCAGTATGCTGGATCTTGGATGCATGCTGTTGCTGTTGGAAATTCACTTCCAGTTGGTTCATTCGATGCTCCAATTGGTTCATACGCTCATCTTCTACGTGCATGGTCGTATCATCTGCGTCAGAACGGATGTTGGCCTGAATTTTCTGATCCATTCTTTTCTCCATCGCTTCCAGATCAAGCTTAGTGATGGATGGTGGAGATGGTGCTGGTCGGGGCAACTTAGCAGGAGTGGACCAAGGGTCGTAGGTGGCCCAAGGGTCTTCAGAATCGGCTGATTTTGGCGTTGAGGTCAAAGCTGCAATGGTTTTTGCACTAGCCTGTACATCAGCAACTGGCTTCGCAGAAGTGGCCTTTTTGGGCGGGTCAAGTGTAATCAGAACGTCTCCGTGCTCAAGTTGATACACTTCGCTTTCAGGCTTGGTGGCGGCTAGCAATTGCCAGAGAACTCCTCGCCCATCAGCAGATCTTGCTTTGGGTTGGACTGGCTTGGCGTTCCAGTCCCATGCTTTGCATATCTTTACGATTGCTGCTCGAGTAGAACCTGGTGGGAACGGTCCAACTGTGAAACTCTGCAATGCTGATGATTCCAGCCATGGAGTGGACGGCTTATATTGATTGTGCAGGGCTTCGGCCATGTCTTCAGTGGTACGTAATCCATGTTTAGTACCAGTCCGAGCTAGGCAGACCCAATGAGTACTGGTTTGGACGATTGCTTGAAGACTTCCCCTGCCTTGCTGCTGCAGCCACACTACTCTGAAATCTGCAGAGGGACTACGGCCGTCCTCACTTCTTGGTTCAATGTACACTCCTTGCTGGCCACTTCGGCTCATCATTGGCTTGAGGTCAGTGCAAGCAACCCTCATGGTGACTATGAAAGTGTGGGCTAATGCCGGTGGAGAACGTTCAAGTCGATGGGTGACAAATTGTCGATCCCAGAGATCTAGGATGGGGTTTCCCTGGGTCTCTGACGGTTGGAGTTCCGGGATCTTAGTCAATGCTAGCTTGACTGGATTTCGTGTGAGGTCAGTCCACTCCCCTTCCCATTCATCTTTGAAAATCAACAGTCGAATCAGGTGGTTTGGGGTTTCTTCAATTCTCAATTTGTGGGTTGGCTCATTGCGGGATACTTTGACAGCTCCCAACTGCAGTAACCTAGCTGCTGCCAGGATAGGCTCTGAAGTTCGGACACAACGTCCTGGGAAACGGATCATTTCTCCCATGTGCTGAACTCCTGGTGAAGCATGGTCCAGGATGAGGAGAGCAAGGCCATACTTCGACACTGGCTGTGGCATCTGGAGAAAATGAGAGGCTTGGATGCTGTCAGTGACAACAATGCCTCGAGCATCAGGTCCAATTTGGGCCAACGTTAATTGTTGCAATGGCTCGTTTGGCTCCTGGCGAAAAACACCTGCAGGGATTTGAACATCCTCAGCTTGGAGGCGTACCTGTTGGGATTTCGGTCGAGGTTGCTTTCGTTTTTGATGGCCTACTGCATGTCCTGATGTTGCTCGAGCTTGGATGGCATCCGATAGTTCTCCTGGATGGACAAGCTGCAGTTTTGGCAATTGCGAGTTGGCCTTTGCCTTCAAGTCACGCCACTGATTCTGTGATCGAAGGGCCTGAGTGATCGCTTGTCGTCCTAACTTGGTAAGGACTTCAGTTGTCCGGGTGCCTACCACAGTGGCGGGAACCCCATGTGCAAGCAAAAGGTCACTAAGCTGAGATTCAAGTGGATCTCCCCCTTTGGCACCTCCCAATTTGATCTGGTGAGGCAAGATTCTATTGTTGGCCATTCCAGTGAAAATCAAGTGCCGGAAAAACATCTTTCGCCAAAATCGTGCCCTAGCTTGACTCATGGGGCAATGCAGAATGGGGGAGGCAAATTGGGCCTGAATCCATGCAATGGTCTGGAATCCACAGTCCCCCTCAAAACAGGACCGGAGTGGGCGGGTGGTCAGTACCACAGAATCAAGCTGTACATTCCATACACTTGCAATGGTCGGAAGTCTCTTCAGTTGTGAGTTGACGCTCTGAATGAGGTCAATCCCTTCCTGTGTGGTCACGATGGTGGCTTTGACTGTTTCTCGAGTGACTATCCATGGTATCCAATGATTGCCATGCAAGCATGCTGAAAAAAAGGGCATCGAATGAGATTCACTCAAAAGGGATAAACTGAGTATCCAACCCGCCAGGTCATGAAGAACAATGGAATCAAGGCCATATTTTGGACAATGCACTGCAGGCAAACTAATCCCGGATGTCAAATGAGTCAATTGACGCAAATAGAAATTCATTTCATCCTGGGCAACCCAGCTCGACTGGCTTCGCAAGAACTCAATTCTGGAGGCATAATTCGGCTGGCAAGTGTTGTCCGAAATAGATGCAGTTGGTTTAATTTCCCCAGTATTGGTCGAATGCGTGGTGAACGGTTGACTCACTTCATGTTCCATCGGGAAGAACAGTTCCCTGCTTGGTTGATTGACCTTCATTGGAGTCACATCATCGGGGTGGGGGGCGGGGCCACAGAGGTCGAAAGCCTTCTGTGGCATGGCCTGAAAAAACATAGGAGGGGGGAGTTCTAACGGCTCCACCGTCTCACTCTTGTCAGGTCCTGGCGTCCTGCTCGCTGGCTGGTTGTGATTCTTCTCAGGTTCTGGGGTCCTGGACCCTGGCTGTTTGTCCCTTTTCTCAGGTTCTGGGGTCCTGGTCCCTGGCTGTTTGATACCCATTTCTTCTTCATTGTTCTTGTTGCATTGAGGGTTCTTCCGTCCCTTCCGGTGGCTGGTTATCAATTTCTTGATAAGGTCCCCAATGGGACTGAACAGCCCGTGGATCCTCGATCGGGCACTTCCTCCCTTCGCTCCTCCAAGGCTAAGAGGTTCTGGAAGTTTGAACAGATGTGATGGGCTCCAACAGGCCAGGTGCAATAGAAATCGGTCTCTCCATTGCAGAGCTTCTGTGATGCTGAGCTTTTCCATTTGCGGTCTGGTGCAAATGTGGTTCATGAGCCAAACTATGCCTTGGTATCCACAGTCTCCTGGGAAATTTACAGGACATTGCCTTGTCATGAAGTTCACTGGGAGCCTAAGCCATAGTGGTGGTGAATGAGGCATTGGTTGATGTAATCGTCTGCAACATCCCTCAATGCATGGCAACAGTTCCATGCCTTCGTTGGTGGTTTGAACCTGCAGGATGTCGAAACTCACATGAGCGACGAAAGGGATCCAATGCTGATCAACCTGGCACATAGAGGCTACTGGTCTGCCTGCTGCCATCGCGTGTTCAAGCATTCCTTCAATCCATTGCTTCAATTGTTGGTGTCTGAGATGGGATCCCTTGGCTGCAGTGATGCAAATCGGTGCCAGTGGTTTGTATTGCGACTCATTGGCTTTTAGTCGCAAGTGAAAATCAATTTCATGCAGACTAGTCCGGCAATGGTTATTCAAAAGATACTGCAAGCCGTTGGTTTCCCCTTCAGTTTCTGGGATTGGCGTGAAATGGATGCATGCAAATCCCTTTGTGGTCATGTCCCAATCAAGCCCGTATCCAAATGAATCCTGTGGCTTCCATGTTGAGGTGTCAACTCCTGGACGGATGTGGTCGAATGCTTCGCGGATGCTCGTTGATGGATGCAATCTGATGAGCCGTTGGTCCTTATCACCAGGCACTGTGAGAAGAACAGTCTCAAAGGGCACCTCATCTTCATCGTCATTTGATGCACCTGTTTCAGTTTTTGGGCCCCCGCCTTGAAGTTGAAGGACTAAAAACAATTTTGCGAATCGCTCGCCCATCTCGTTTGTACGAGCATATTCCTCTAGGCATCTGTCCGGATTTGCCTGGGCAGAGTTGCATATTATGCGAAGCCTGGATGGTCGTCCGAAAAAGGTTGTGGCTTGATACCATGGATCAATGAAGACTGACATACGTGTTTCTGGCGGAAAATTGCCTACCAGTACCCAGCTGTCTGCCAGTTTTGCTTTGACCAGGATGCCATTGTCGAAGCCTCTTGGGATAGGCATTGCTCTTATGGTCAATGCGTGAGCCAAAAAGGATTGCACTGTTGTCGAGGTCAAATGCCTAACACCTGCTCTTGGCATCAAGTGGAGTTGTACTTGGGTTGGTTCCCTGCAATCACTGATGCTCATCGCGGTCATCCAGCCCATTGCTCTGAGGAGAGCTTCTATTCCAGTAGTACTAAGATCTCTCATCAGCCTAATGACTGTTGGGACCGATCCTACCATTGTGAAGCTAGGTCCGTCCTGCCTCAAAGTGGATGTTCGGAGAATTTCCAAGTCCATGTGCTGTTCGTCTGACGGAACTTCCACTAGGTTTTGGATAAGGATCGATGTCAATCTGTTGACATCTGCCTGTTCGAGATCTTCTAACTCCTGGAAGGAGTAGGCTTCATGGATAGATCGTGGCGGTTGAGTGGTTCCGGGTGGGTGGCTCTGTTGGCTATACCCACTTCCTAATCGGAACACAGAGAGCAAAACCATTTCATTCTCACGGTTCTGGAGTTGCAGCTGGTTCCGAAAGAGATTTCTCCATTGGCTGGCTTGAGAATAGGAAATCACAGGCATTGGAGCCATCATACATCTGTGGTTACACAACCAATGAACACATTGGAATCCACAGTCCCCTGGGAAATGGTGGTGCATTTGGCGAGTCAAAAACCTGATAGGCAGTTTGCGCCACAAGGGTGGTTTGGACAGCTGAGGCTGATGTGGCACTCGATTTCGGTCAATGGCGTCAATCAATTGCATTCCATCCATGGTAGTATGCATGAAAAAACCATGTTCGTTGACATATGCCAAGAATGGGATCCAGTGAGTTTCGTGGCAGCAAACGGATGCAACGGTGCCCTGAACAGCGATTGCTTGTTCAATCAAATCTTCTAACCAATGTCGAATTTGGTTTAAGGATCGTTGCGAAGACCAAATCCTTGGTGGAGCATGTACTGGGAGAATGGTCAAGTCTCTTGGTGATGCGAACTCGTGAAGGTAGAACTGCAGTTCATCTGCAGCGACCCAATTGGATTGGTGCATCAGCAAAATTCCCCGAGTGGTGCTGGTTTCCTTGAAACTGTCTGGTACGAAAAAGGAGTCCAGTTGAATCGGGTGTGGTACTTGATTTCTCCAGTAAAAATGGATCTGCATATCTGGTCGGACTTCCGAGTGCAAGTCAAGTACTTTGCCTACATTAGTGGTGGCTATCCAATGTGCGTGTTGATTGACTGCATCATGACAAATGTGTAGCACCTGTAGGATTGTGACATGAGGACTCACCTTGATCACTTCATAGCTGTGGCATGGTGGGAATGCGACATTGACATTCCATTTGGAGTTTTCAGGGGTTTGATGTACTCCTTCCCTATCGGCATTCTGGTCTCCCGGAGTGGCCGGAATTCCGGGGGTCGATGACCTAGGGCCATCAGGACCAGCATGGGGGTGGGAGGGGTCTCCATCATGATGGTGTGCATGGTGGGATCCATCTCGATCAGGTGTTGGGTTTTCTCCCGTATGGTCATGCGGGTGCATCCCTCCCAAGTGGAAATCTCGAGTTGGGATCAATTGACTTGCAAGGCCTGTACTAAGCAAGTGGAACTGAAACTGGTCGCGCCAAAGACTTGCCTGGTTTGCAGCCAATGGGGCGCATGGTGCTGAGTCCATTGCGTGATTACAAATCCACATGACAGCCTGGAATCCGCAGTCTCCTGGAAAGTTGTGCAAAGTTTCTCTCGTGATAAACTTCAATGGCAAGGTGAGCCAATCCGAAGTGATCTCAAAAACTTCTGCATGATCCCGTGCGAACTGTTGGATGTCAAATGTCAATTCATGTCCATCTGAAGTCGTATGAATACTAATTGATTCATCCGCAGGGACTACAATGAATGGTATCCAATGATTCCCAATGATGGTGGCAGAGGCCGTGGTTCGATTTTCGGTCATGGCATGCTGAACCAATTTGTTGATCCATGTCGACAACAATTCCAAAGATTGACAGTAACCCATGTTGGATGAAATGCCCATGGAAGGCTGAACAGAAACATTTGCAACGGATGCCATGCTTTGCAAATAAAAATCAAACTCATCGTTTGCTACCCAACCTTGTTGATGGATCAAAAGTTCCAATCTTGTCTGGACTGGTCTTTGGTGAATAACTGAAGACTGGTCGCTTTCATCAATTGGGCATTTGATGGGGTTGCGGTGTCTGCCCAAATGGATTTGTTGGAAAGGCAGCAACTTGGAATGCAAGGGCACTGGCATGCCCACGTTGTCATAGATGGTCAGTGCATCATCTGAACCTCGCAATGATCGTTCTGCCTTCAAGACTTCCAAGGCTGTGGTCGTCGGTTTCACCTGAAGTTCAACAGGTAATTCCCCATTTTCATATACCAATCGAATACTGATCAGTTCCTCATTCGAAACTTTTTGGTGGTTTTGATTGTCAACAGTGCCTTGAGGTATATCAAAACCGACATGTCCACTGGTTTGGTTTGAATCAAGGACTTTCGTTTCTTCTGTGGCATTTTTTCCATGATTCTCAATCTGAGGGTGGCTTGCCAACAAATTTTTGTCAACTGTGATTTCCAATGATGAAAGATCTCTCTGATTTTCATCCCTATCAACAGTCGGTGCGGTTGGCGTTTTTACCTCAGTTTGCAGGGAAGGCCTCGGAACGTGATGTCCTGCAATTTTGTCCGTCATGTGGCTTTTCAAGTCCTGGAATGGGGCCGGATCAGATTCCTGTGGTACCTCAGTCCAAGTGGCAGTAAGCGAAGGTTCCCTCTGATCATTGCGGGGTGTCAATTGAAATCCAGGGATACACCCCTTGGTTTGCCAACTGTTGATTTCTGTTGGTGAGTGAAATGGCTTGGCGTCAGATCTAGCCTCAATTTCATCGAATCTGGCCCAGTCCTGATCGGATGCAGGTTCTGTACACAACGGTGCCATCAATGTGTTATCATCTGGTTTGGGGCTGGACGGATGAAAGTCAACGAATCGAGTGAACATGCCGGATGCTGATCGCTTGGCTGGTGCAGTCACGGTTTCAGTTGGTGGATCCTTTGGTTCACCATCTGATGGGATCTCTATGTGATCGAATGAGTCTTGCAAGGTGCATGCAACACTTTCTGCATCAGGAAGTTGTCTCGGCACAATCCTACTACCGGAAGCAGTCATAAGTGTCTGTTGGATCATGACACCTGTGCGAGAAACATGTTCGGATCTTCCTACCCCCGGGAACATGGCTTCACGTGCAGCGAACAAAGAATCAATCATATTCCACAATACCTGTTCAGGGGTGTTGAAAGGCTGATTCAGGGTGAGGTCAGCATTTGCAAATTGGTATTGCGCAATAATCCACCCTGATTGAAGTGGACTTGCCATCTGTCCCAAACCTGATAAACCCAACTTGAGGTATGGCATCCATAGTCGATTGGGGTTCAACCCTTGCAACAGGCTCAGTTCCCAAGGGTGGATGTGACGCATTCGGGGCACTTCCTGATTCCCTGCATTCAACGTACCTCCCAGGTGAATTAAGGCTCCATGCAAACCACGATTTCGGAGTCGCTGCAAACTCATCGGTGAAAGTCGACATCCACAGGGGCATGGATCTAATTGGTTACCCCAACCATGGAGGGACGTTTTCAATTGCGAGGCTAAGTTGACAAGGTTTGGCGCAATTCCTCCGCACTCTTCAAACTTTCGATATTCATACAAACCAATTTCCAGTTGATACTGTTGGTCAGCTGGCCACACAGGAAAGTCTGGTAGAATGTCACCCACTTTGATCAACGAAGGGAATTTTGGGAATGGTTCCAAGTTCGGTGGGCTAGATCCCGGAAAAGTCAGCAGGCACCACCAACGTTTTCGATTGGTACACCAAATTTGGTTGAGGTCCAAGGTCACTTCCCTAGCATTGAATTTTGTGGTCTGACACCATTGCTTCAACTGCTTCAAAACCATTTTGTCTTTTCTGGCTTCTGTCACACATTCCAACAGTACAGTATGACTTCGCAAAAAGAAAGCAGCCCTCAAAATTGATTTCAACGTTCCAGCTCGTTTGTCATTGGAGGCCCGTTGATCTCCCATTTTACTCCATGGTTGGCATGGAAATCCAGCTCCCATGGCAGCTGGTGCATCATGTTTGGAATGAATTTCAAACAGCACTGCATGTGACCCTATGTCCCCAGTGACAGTCGGATCGAACCCTTGGTGGTTCATGAGCATGGAAAAACTTCCTCGGATGTCATTGGCGACTTTGATTTGGATTCCGTTTGCTTTGAATCCCTCCCCCAAGGCACCAATGCCTGCACAAACTTCGATACCATTTTTCAGATCTCCAACTGAAGGCAGTCCATGTTGCAGGCTATATGCAGGATGCTCAATGTGGAAACCTGATCTACCCTTGGTAATTGTCCCACCCAAAATGGTGATGGCCACTGTATTCTCCTTGATGTCCCCGGCATAGGTCAAAAAGGTTTTTTGGACCGCAGAGAGCAACAAATGTTTCTGATTTGATGGGTCACGGATCACAACATCTGCTAGAAAATCTACCTGTTGTCCCTCATGGCTTTTGGACCAACAGGGTTCCAGTTCGAGGTCGGTATCCATGGCTCAAAGTGTTCCTACCCCCCCAATGTTCTGCCGGCGCAGCTGCACCCCTGGCAGGAATTTGGGCCCACAGCTCTCTGTCGTTCCTTTATACTAGTCAATTAATAACCCCTGAACTAATCATCAACCCAACAACATATCTCAACTTCATTTCATGATCTCCTCATATTACCATATTCTTTGATTCTTATGGTGACATCCCCAAATGATCTTCAACACTGCAAAGATTCGTGGTCAATCACAAACCACAGTCAGGGCGGTTGGATTTTTTTGGCGCACCTCCTGAAAGACCTCCAAAAGCTTCTTGAAATCATTGCAACGATCATTGTACTCCTTCCTGGCGTCGCTTGATGGCGCTTGAAAAAGTGACCAGCGTTTTTTGTTGAAGAGTGGGGTTGTCTGGGGTGATTGCGGCATTTCTGACCTACAAATTACATCAAACTACATACAACTGGTGTTTTTCACAATTGTACTCCTTCCTGGCACCAATAAGGGTGTATTTGTGGGTGATTTTTTATGGGCAGAATAGACCATGAGATTCTAACTCCCATCAGTTGGAATACGGGGCCCAAATGGGCCCAACAACTATGGTGAAATATGCTTGGCCCAGTGGAGACCGTAACACCAACCCCGTGTGTGGGACCTGAAATACATCTTTCTAGTAGAATGTTGATTCGCTCTTGTTGGATCACGAATCTTTTGAACCTCCAAAGAAGCTGGGGGAACAACGGGGAACAACCGCTAGAAACCAGGTGAATCCAGGTGATATCCGGGGATGATTTGGATCCGTTATGGCATGGCCATCCCAAACTATGGCCATCTCTGCTATGATCAATCCCCTTGCACAAGGCCTCTGAGGAAATCCACTTGGACCGAGCTTTGAATAAAAATTCTTGGAGGAAAAGGACTGAATATGATTCAACAATGCCGTACGTCCACCCAAACTGCTTCATTTTGCAGGGCCTCAAAGGGTTTGGGCTCATTGCAGGTACTAAGAGCGGCTACTTCTGTTTGTCGCATGCTGGTGCACTGGTGTTCGCACTAAATCTGGAAAGATACATAATTATTATGCAGTATGTGTAAGAAATTGAAATAACTCCAATCATCATAACATGACTTGTTTGATGTCTAAGAATTTGACATACATATAAATAAATCCAATCATAACATGCTTTGACCAATACTCATCCACAACCATAGTATGAATTTCTCTTGAACAACCAGCATGGCCGATAGATTTTGGGCGCGGTTCCAAAGCCCCAAACTCTTGAAAAATCGAATAGCTTGACCGGCCGAAAAATCTCATTGGATCAGGAGTTTCGCAGGCAAGAAATCCAAACTGTACAAAATTGCTTGAAGAAGGGAAACACTGGTTTCCATTTATTTTCCTTTCAAATGAATGAACTGAAGTGAAGATCTTCAACCTTCCCAGTCACATCCATCAAAACCCCCATGGCTTCGTCGCTCCAACAGCCAGCTGAGCCTCAACTCGGTACTGGCTGGTACTGGCTGTTCCATGACGAAGTGAGCCCTCGCCATGGCCATGACAAGTAGCACGATCCTCGCGACCATAATGTTGCCCGCTTGTACGGACGCGGACTGTGTGTTGTCCAGCGGGTTCGACTCTGCTGCGGTGTGTGGTGCCCCTGTTGATCCAGACCCACGAACTGCAGGGCCTGCCCAGACCAGGCCGCCCTCCAGCAACTGCAGGAGGCTGGTGACAGGCACAGCTGATGTCGCGGCGGGACACGTTGTGACATGCTCAGAAAGACTTTAAAGAGCGCAGGATCATCCTCCATTCTCAAATTTACCAAAAAAACATCTAGAACAGGATACAGCATTGTAAAAACATATTTTCTTTGTCTATAAAATATGCATTTTTGATGGAACCAATTGAGTGTGGCTCAAGAAAGGTCCCAAGTTTTATGATATCCAAAGATGGCACCTCACTGTTAATTCTTTGCCGAATTTGCAGCAAGTTTTGGTGCGAATTTGCAGGGTGATTACTGTAACCCATCCCAAGAATATAAGAGTTACTTGGGTATCACATCAATATTTCAGAGGTAAGGATATTTGAAACCACCGGATGATACGACTGAAGTCGACTACCACTATCGCAAATTTCTGAACGAATAGGGACCCCTGGAACGCAGGAACACCAAAAAAATACGTTCCCTTTCTATAATAGTCTATAAGTATCCATGCTTGGTTTTGGCTACACTTATATATCACAAATTTCCAGAGATCATGGCGAGGCCCCACAGTTGAGCCGATTCACCAGGTCATTGATGGAGTTGGCATTCACCCTTCACCAATATGGCTTTTCCCAGTCACATCACCAATGAGCATTTCCAAGAATTCTGGCTTCAAAATGCTTCAAACTCAAACTCTGCTGGCAATTTGCAGCTTGGTTGGTTTTACATCTTCAGGCCGCTTGCCACTAAACTAGCGCCAAACTACCATCAACTTATTCACCCACCACTGTTTACACAGGAATGCAGCGGGTACTTAGCACCACACCCCAGAAAAAAACACTTCCTACATTGGTTTACCACTTTACCAACTCATGTTGTTGGCCAAATTTCACCCTTCACAATCCCAGCTGCAACCGCAACGAGCCCCACCGCCTCTGCTCTTGGGAGAGCTTCGGGCAGCAAATGCGGGGGTGACCCGAGTGCTCGCAGATAGGGCAATAACCTCGGCGGGACGCCGCTGCTGTGATCGCCGTCTTTTGGATCCAAAAGATTTCAAAGGATAAAGACAACAAAAACAACATGACTTGGAGATCCGGAGATGCGCGACATGGAGGATATATCTCACTCTCCAAACATCAAATTTTGTTAGAAAAAGGGGGTGGATGTTATCTTGACGATATTTGGGGATGGATAAAGACAATAAAAACACATGGCTATGGGTCAAAACAGTGCAAAACCCTGGGATCTTACTGAGCACCAAAATAGTTTGTAAATTAATGAATGTTAATCCCTCCCAAATATAGAGGAATAGATTTTGATCCGTGCCTAAAGGACATGATAATTCGTGATACTACCTCTACAACATTTGGGGATGGAATATCAGTATCAAAAATAATACTGCAATTCAGCAATTCTCTTGATTCTTGACTCTTCATCTTCTTTTGGCAGTTTCTCGAGGTGTAATCAAACAGCGTCTTTGCACGCACCACTACCGGGATTTCTTCTCTTTGAAAGACTGTCGGATGAGCAAAGAGGATCTACCCTCCGGCAAACTCACCGATATGGAAAACGCATGTGGACCCCCCTTTGCGGTAGCTTTTAAATCTCTTTAATAGCCTTGGGCCGTGTTAATTTACTGGTGGGCAAAAGGATTCTGAATCCACGAAAATCCATTTGTACTGGTGCAATCAGGCCCCCAGAGCCCATCATTTTCAGAAGCTTCTGTCTGATTGATCAACCAGGGTTTGTTACCCCAGGGCTGAATGTATTCCAACAGGATTCCAGCATAGTATATAGATATATGTATATATATACATGTATATATGTACATGTACATATATTATATATAATGTATATATATATATAAATATCCCTTCATTGATTTTGCACACAAATTCACACAGCATTTACCAAAATTTCAAACCCTGATCGCGCCGCCATCTGGGAGTCGCACGTCGGTAACTGGTTTTGCCTGGATGGCAGCTAGGGGCTGTAGGTCAGATCACAGCTTTCGCGTTTTAAATGCCATGATTCATCATTCATCCTGCTTTCATCAAATGGACTCTCAAAACAAAACAACGAAATCAACAAAAATGATCTACGTACTTAATCATACTTACCCTCTGGTGAACTAACATAACTATGGAAAATCACCATTTTTAATGGGAAAATCCACTATAAATCACCATTTTTCAATGGCTATGTTAGTTTACCAGAGGGTAACGTATCTGTTTGGTGGTTTCAACCACCTTGAAATAATGTTGGTGATCAGGTTCCCTGATAGGATGGAACCCAAACAACGGAACACACACAATCAATCCACCAACCAGTCATGATTTGAGATATCATTTTTTTGGGGGGTAATCATCCAACCACAGTACTGGGATGCTTAATTAGATTCTTAAAAAAAAACACCATCAAATCTTATGAAACCATCCAATTTTGAGGTAAGCATGGGTCATCCCATTTCTAGAAACCTCGTTCATATATGTGGCCAATCGCTTTCCCCACGGGAACCTTCATCGTCATTCTTGGCCGTCACCTTCTCCATTGGCAACGGGCACTGCTTGGCCTGGACGCGATTCGCGTGGAATCATGTGGAATCGTTGAACCGGAGTGGCACATCGTTTTTACTATAGAGAAAGGCCATGAAAAAACAAGCTTCAACCATGAAACACAATTGAATGAATCCACAAGGTTTAACCATATACCATGAAACACAAGGTATTCTCCACCAACATGGTAATTAAATGTAATTAAAATAGCTAAACGTAGCTAAACCGGTGGTTTAACTAACCACAAGCAAGCTGGGGATGTGATCAAGATGAATGAGTTGGGGCGACCACACACAGATCGGCTGGCCTGGATTTAGCAGTAACTATCCGTATTTGGGTGATCAAACCTTAACCCATGCCCACATCGTTGAATCAAAGGATGTAAGCAGCAATATGAAAGCGTTTGGTGCTTTGGACCTTAATGCAAAAAATAAAAACAAATTCCAAGCGGCTAGTTCAGAAAAGTTCAAATATTCAAAGATCCCAAAGTAGGCAATCATACTTTTCATATATGGATGTAACCAGCTCGGAGGACTGACATCGAGGATATACCACGGAATGTTAGCTATCTAAATAAGAATCTGCTGGGGCCTCGCATCCCAGTCTAACACTTCGCTAGGATTTGTCAAGCTGTGCCAAACATTGTCCTGTGCTGACCACATTGTCCAAAATGACCAGTGGACATGGTGCCTTAACTTCAAATGACTATATACTGGTGATTGCAATGGGTGACTGGAACTGGGGTAAAGCCCAAAAACATGTGATTTTAAAGGGCAAAATGATCAGTAAGAACTTATGGAGTTGGGGCACCCCGTTTTCCAAACAAAACCTTAGAGATTCCTGGAGACCAAATATAGTATAAGACCGTCGGTTCCTGATGGTTTATGTAGATCTTTCTGGTAGATGGTCCGTCTTTACCGAAGTGGCCTTTTGTGATGATCAAAATGCGGCCATTTAACAACCGTTCTTGGTGGTCAAATGTCACAATTTTTGATGAATTAAAGAGTTTAAACATCCAAGTTCCCTCAAAACCACAGCGCGCCTTGTGCCCCGGAAAGTGGCAATTGGAGCCTGAGATGAGCGATAAACTAGGGCCCCACAGGCAGGTTTTTTTTTTCCGGCTCACAACCTGCCTTTCTCTAGGGAACATGGCACTGATGGTTCCACCAACTGGATTAAACCAGGGTTTCTGCTTGACCTTGCAGTTGGGGCTCCGAATAATTTAGTAGGTATTTACTACCACGGGATTCAAAGCCCCAGAAGTTGATCTGGGGGATCCCTATAACAATTTTTATGTAATGTTATATTATGTATCTATAACCACTTATGAGTGAGTGGAATTGCATCGCCACAGTGGGGAGATGCTTGTGTTATATTGTTACCTTTCGCTGGAGGATGGGATCCTGAATCCCCCACGACCCTAAGATGATCCCCTCACGTACCTGCTTGTGCCATCAAACATTGCACGACAAAACCGGCCTTTTGTAGGTGATCCCTGTGATCGCTCTGATCACCTCTCTCTGCTGACTATCTTGCATAAACTGATAAAGCAAAATTCTGGTTCCCAAAACTCCTCAAGTGCTAGCATCCAATGGTTGCACATTTAGGTGTCAGAACACTTTGGCATACCATATGCCATGCTTGGTTTAACCCACAAAAGATCAGCTCCCAGAGATAAATCGACTGGATCTCAGAAGGCACAGAGCTTTCGATCAACTGTTGATCACCCATCCCCTTACTGATGTCAGGCTGAGGGTCAAATGACGGAACCGATCCTTGGATCACCTAAACCACTTCGTCCAAGCTCTGCTCGATCTGGGAGATCTTTCGGGGCACGGCACTTGAGCGCCGTCCCACTGGCTGTTCCTGCTCATCGCGCTTTCCGCTTTTCGCTCTCGCCCCAGTTCTGACACAGTTGGGGAAGGTCTTCACCCATGGTTGGGTCAAATTCCCGCAAAACAAGAACTGGCGAAATGATCTCCGCAAAATCTCCTTGGTGAGTTCTGGTCAGAACTGCCTAGCAAAGGTGAGGCTTAGGTCACAACTGTGGACGCATTCTGAGGGCTAAAGTTGACTGGAAGAAAAAGTGGGACTCAAAATGACTCAAATGACAGTTCCAACACTCTGAAACCAATTACATCAAGTGATGACTACCCAAACTTTTCATCTACCAGCTTCAGAATTTTCCATTACCAGCTTAGATGGCTGGACGCTATCCAAGTTGCCAATGTCAACCCTGGAGGGATGATCCACCCACTGAAGATCCGTTAAAGATTCAGTGCCTTGAACTCTTGCGGCCCAATTTGCTGCCCTGCCCCCAAGGTTTCGGTTTGCGATGGCTAACTTGGCGACGGTCAATTCGTCATTTGGATGATCTTCTGATCTTCCTACTAAACATGTGATGTCCCCCTTGCCAGGTTAGACTATGAGCAGTCAATCAGTTTCATGATTTTCTGTAAATCCACCCAATAATTACCCAATCCCCATGTCATTCTCCTTTCATAGCCAGTAAGGGGTTTGCATCCAGGATTTTGGCATTGCATCTTCATCCCCAATACGCTGGGGAGTATAATCCCGGATAATCCCCCTTACCAATCGAGACCGTTTACCATGTAAGAATAGAACTATCATATTACCCTAAGTGGTATTTTTGCAGTGTAGGAATTGCTATGATAGTTTTACTGCTGATTTACCAATACTATCATGTAATTACCTTCCCCTATCAGCAGTATAGGATTTTTGAAATAAGTGAATCCGTGGGTTGACATTACTTGGATGTCAATCCCAGCTATCGACTGGGTAACAACCAAATGAAATCACCGAATGTACCTCTGGAATATCCGCAGTTAGATCAATTGGTTTTATCAATTGGTTTTTTACGAGTTACTAACAACTTGTTAAGTAATTACTTACTATTACTTGACTACTTGGAGGGTCATTCCACTGGCTCATAATCCTGCTGAGTTCGCAAGTATTAGGTCATCTCGTTGTCTCGTTGGGTGGTAACGCCACGCTGGCGAACCTAGCTGGTTTATGGATCCCCTGCCAAAAAATCATGGTATGGGTTACCCCATCTATATAATCCCAAAAAGGCCAAACATCCGGTTGTGTATGGTTGTTGGTATTTTAACATAACTATGCATCACCACATTTTCAATAGGTACACCATCTATAAATGTGCCATGTTCATCCATTTTCCATAGCAAACCTGTGAAATTGCTGGAGGGTAACCCGTTCAGTAACCACTTACGATGCATGCCTTTGATGCTCAAGTACTTGCAAGTGAAGTTCCAGTTCTAAGTGGATATGTAATAATATGATATGTATAACTTTATAACCACAGTTGTAGGGGTTAAATCCCAAGAGGGGTCTAGAACCACGCTTAGACCCATTTTGTTCACCTCAACTGCACCCCCCATCCGTAGCATAGCGTCATCGCTGGGCAGTCCCGACACGTTTCCAAGGTGAGCTTCAGGCGTTCCACGGATGGAAGTGTCGCCTGCGACTCAGCAGACCCCAGGGGAGATTCAGCCACTGAAATGGAGATGGTGTCAGGAAATATGTGAGGAATGAAAAGCTATTAATTACCATATGACTGGAGGAATAAACATCCATTCACCCGCTATTTTAGGGTACCTAAGGTACGCTATAGAAGATTTAGATAGATTTAGCCATACAAATTGAGTAAATTGAGGATAGAGCCTAAAAAGTTAGGATTCAACCATAAAATATGGTGATGTAAGCATAGAATCTGGAGATTTAGTCATAAAATATCATGGTCAACCTAAGATACCCTGTATTTAAAAAAAACAGCTGGTTGGCAGCTGTATATATATATATAGAATTATATACATACATATATATCGCAATTGAAAGCAAACCACAGGGTTTCTTGCAAGTACTCATCCATAAGACCCACATTTCGTGCTTCAAACAATCCCCAAAAATCTCGGGTTTCTCGGCGCCTTCTTGCCCACCATGGCCCGACCGATCTCCTGCAGATAGGGTTACAAAAAAGGATCATCCTGGGTAGGGTTAGAAATCAACATTAATAATGTGATAATAAATGCAAACAAGTAGAAACTCTAGATTTGCAGTAAAAGTGAAAAAAACAATGTGGTAAGATAGTAATAAACATTATATAGTAAGGTCACCGTATGATATTGAAATAATTTCAAATGGATTCTAATAGAATACTAACATATACTAACAACATCTAACAACAATGATAAGAATGTAATGTGAACTTGAAGGCACTAGTCAACACCAGTTCGGTAAGCCTCCCCTGCTACCAGCCGCACGGCCGGTGACGAGCAGAAACGGTGGTGTGAATTATGGGATTTGCCTATGGGACCATTGAGGGAGAATGCTGCGGGAAGCTGGGACTCTTATATTAGCCCATACCCCATTACATCTGACGATTTTTCTGTTACACCCTTCATTGTATACCCATGATATCCGATGGCATATGATGGTTGCTTGATTTCCGGATGTGCTACACAAATCCCATAGAAACTTCCAGTCCGGACCATGAACTACTAGGGATTTTGAACATCACCACCTGAGTCGGGTCCCATGTTGGTTTTCACACATTTTTGCTACAGAAATAGTATGTGGTTCCAAATTGAAAGCCTTAAAACTCAGGTGAATTGCAGAAATTCTCGAGGCTCGAGGCTTTAACAAGTAAAAACTAGGATTATTCAACCATCAGAACTAGGGATTCTACTAATTTGGGGGTTGTCTCAAACATGGCTCAAACATGGACAGCACTGGATGATTGGATGGATTGGAAAAACATGGCAGGA
Source organism: Symbiodinium sp. clade C Y103 (assembly GCA_003297045.1). NCBI lineage: Eukaryota > Dinophyceae > Suessiales > Symbiodiniaceae > Cladocopium > Cladocopium sp. clade C. Next base: position 173,956 of record BGPT01000782.1, on the reverse strand, counting down.
AATAATTCACAGTCTTCCCTCTGAATTTTGCAACTAGTTACCAAATGGGTCATATCATATCCTTGCAGCCGCAAACGTCACTGGGTTATGTTGGGAATTACCTCAGGTCCCAAGCACTTAACAACCTTCACCTTGGTCCACCCCCGCAAAATATCGCAATGGTCAAAACATGGCTGGTTGTATCATGAGTTCGGGGATGTTCAACCCCACATGTTCATATAATTATCATAGGGAATGCTGGTGTTGTTGCGACTGCAGTGTTGCCTGCTCATACTGAGCCCTTGTTGCGACTGCAGCGCCGCTTGCTGCAGCTACGCGGCGTGCGTTCCAGCGCTCCTGCTGCCGCTGTTGCGCATTGAATTTTTCAACGCGCAGGGCTTCTGTTGCAGCCACTGATTGGCCACTTTCGCGGCGCTGCTGGGCGGGGTTGGTCTGGACGAAGCCAGTCAGGCGTTTCAGGAATACCGTGGCAAAGGGACCACTGCAAATCGGTGTTGGTTGAAATCAACTACTGGATTGTAGCGTCTTTTCTGCTGATCGTCGCCACCAACTTTCTCACCGCCAAGATCTGCTTGGACCAACTTCATTCGGGCCTGTGATGGTTCTTTTGGAGGCAGGTGGAGCTATCCTCGAAGTGGGTATGTGAATCGCTTCCATCAACTCGCAGAAAAAGCACCGCGAGTTTCAATAAGTTTGCTGGCGCAGATGCGCATTTTCGAAGATTTCGAAGTTCCTGATTTGGTGAAAGAACAACTTGTTGGTGGATTATTGGGGGTCGAGGTTGTATTTAAATATCTAAACTATGTTTCGAACCTTCCTGGGATGGGATTCTTGGAAACAGTCAGAGAATCATGGTCTTATCATGTCTTATCCCATTTGCAGCTAGAAAATAGCCCCCATGTTCACTATGATTTTTCGGCAATCATGTTGGTGATTCGTCCATTACGATTTCACATATTTTCACCATTTTTCACCATAAAATGGTGGCTCGAAGTCCATATAACCACAAGTATTTGTTGTTTCCATGCAAGTTTCACCCGCATGATGCCAGGTTTATTCATCATCCACTCTTCCCTGGTTCTCTCTGGCGCGAAGTCACAACTGGACATCTGAGACTTGCGGGGTAAAGTCAATCGACCTATGGATTCCTATGGATTCCCCATGTCTGGTAGATTTTTCCATCAAACACACATCCCCCGAAATCACCATCTTGTCAAAGCCAACACCTTACAATCGTATCCATGGATCAATTTTTTTTTGGGAAAATCGATCCAAGAAACCGCACGGTCAACCGCCATAAACCATCAATGGATGGGGTTGAAACCCTTCCAAACTGGAGATTGATGATCTTGGGTGAATCCCACATCCATGATGCCCCACATTTTGTTGCTTAAATCCCCGTAGGATTTCTATGATTTGGGGGGTAAATCATGTTGAATCCCTATGATTGGGTGAAACCCACATTGTCATCCAATATCCTCATAATTTGTTGGTTCAATCTCTAGAGCATCCTCTAGTAATTGGGCTGTTAATTCCATATTTTCAAGCATATTCCCAAAAATTACCATCCGTAAAAAAACCTGCATTCCAATTCATGGCCCCCTATATGATGTATAAACCCATTAATTTCAAGGCCATTTCCCCATTTCATAAGCAAGTACAAAAAAACCATCCCCAAAAAGATAGCGAACCGTGTGCCAGCAGGATGGTAGCTTGAGGAAATTTAGCCTCCGGTACTCAAACATGGCTAGTTGGGAAATCCCCTGTAAATGGAGGTTTGTAGCTGGGAAAATCATCTACAAATCTGGGATTTTCCATTGCCACGTCTGAGTACCCTCTGGTAAACTAACATAACTATGAAAAACCACCATTTTTTAATAGGAAAAGCCGCTATAAATCACCATTTTCAATAGCTATGTGAGTTTACCAGAGGGTACTGGAGGGTCAATTTCCAAGTTTCCAACTTTTCTAATGGACCCCCGGAGGTTTCTATACCGAAAACCCGCAGCTCATCTCCGACCTCAGCACTCTCCTTGGAAAGATTCACCCGGGAGATCCTGGCAAAATCGATTTTTATCGCTGGATGTCCATGATCCCTGGAGATAAATAGATGGGAACTATTTCACATGTATAGATCTATTTTGATAATAATTATATATATGACCAGTAGATTATATTAGATTCCTTGAAGTATAGATAAGAATACAAAATACTCATAATGTGGGGAACCCAATGTCTTGATTACCACATTGGATCTATTTTGATAAATATTGTATTAGTTTCCAACCATTTTAATACGTGGAACAAATTGGAAGGGAACATCTAAGGGATGTAAATAGCCAGTTACTATTACTTTCGCCAAAATGAGATCCCAGAAAGGTTTTCATCTGTGAAAACATATATAGTATAGGATCTAATTCTGGACTATCTCGTTATTTTCAAGCCTAGTACAAATGAGCTAGAATCTGGCTGATATGGTTCACTTACTACTGTAGATGAGAACTCACTACAATATGGCCATAATAGATCAACATAGATGATACTGAGGTTGAAGAACTTGGATTCCAATCTGATTTTGACATATTTTTACCATCTTACTGAATAATTCAATAGTATTTCTCGTTGACCTCCAACCCATACGTGCCATGGACAAAAGATGGTATAATATTTTGATTGTAGTTTGTTATATATCCCATTGCTTGATGCGGCCCATGTCTGCGAGGTGTGTTTCTATTTAACATTCCCATTCTGCTGCAAAAAAGTTCCTACCCGCCAGTGCCATCCCAAAATTTGGCCACATGGTTCCCAATTCGAAGAGATTTTCAGACCTGTGGAATTTAATTCTTTTGACCATGGGACATATGGCTATGAGTCAAAACCCCGGTACCTAGTGAACATCAAAATAGCTGGTAAATGGATGTTCATCCCATTAAAATGGATGATAATAGGTTTTGACCCACCCCCATATATATAATCATGGGGAGTGCCACAAACGAAGTGTGGTTTTCACCAGGGGCTCCCAAGAACCTAGTTTGACCTCGATTCCTCGCTCATGATCAAAAGCTGGAATGGCTTCAGCAGCTTCATGATCTGCGACATCAATCAGAAATTTCCATTGAATTTGCTTGCTCGTGTCCAATGCATCCGCCCAATCTAGGTGGTCGTTGTGCAGTTTCTCCCGGAATGCCATCCCAGGCTGGACAGCAATTGACAATCGTGAATCCTGACAGGCCAGGCAGTGCCACTGGTCGACCAAAAACTCATGGTGAAATCATCTTTCAAGGTGGGTTCATCTCCCCAAAGCTAGGATTTTAATCTCTAGTTCCTATGGAAACTATTTAATAGCGGGCAAAGCATAGGAATATCAGTTCAATAAGACATGTACCGAAAATCCCAGTGACAGGCCAGTGATGTTTGTTGCTTTCCCCAATAAGTATAGATACTGTATATCCTGATATATCCCCCTACTCAACCCCAGTTTACCAACCCTATAAGTCTTTGGCCCTGCCCCTATGGGAAGATCTTGGCAGCTCCTGGTTCCCCGCTTTCCAGCCACTCAATAGGATGGCCCATTTCTCCATCATTTTGAGCGGCATTTGGCTTGAAGGTTCAGCCACCTGAGCCTGTACCTACGTGCCTGCAACCAATAGCCAGTTCACTTGAGTACCCCCTGGCTGTACCTCTCGAATCGACTTTTTTGGACATCTGCTTCGGAAGACCCATCGCGTCTTCGTCTCTCCATCCAGCTGTCATTTGGGGATTCAGCAACCACCAGAAGTTTCTCATCCCAAGCCTTGACTTTTTCTCCCACAAAATTCCTCGCGAATTTCGTGGGCAACACCATTCCCGGGACTTGGGGACATATTCCAGCATGTATATAGGTACACCTTTTAGTTGTATTCCAACTCATGGAGATTTATGGAGAGCGGTGGGGGGCTCACTTTGTATATCTTGTATGCATTGATATTTCAGATATTCCCAAACATTGATCCAGAAAATGCAATGATTGGTATGGATTCATCTGGGATTTGGGATGATTAATTCCCCAAAGATGTCACAGATCTTTTGCAGGTTGCTCGATCCAGGTTCAACGTGTCAGGCTGACCACTTGCTCCAAAAAGTCTTTGGCCACATGCTTTCCGCAGCACGTTCCACTCTCGAACTGGCAAGGCCAACGCTAGTTGAAGAATCCCCAAAACAACCAGCATAATTCCAGAGATATCATAGAAATATACATTTGGGTGAAACTGGTGGATACCCACAATGAGTATTTCATGGAGAAAATGATGATAATCCGTTGGAATTGGGGGTACCCTATTTTCAGACAAACCCATTTGGTCTGTTGATACCCTGTAAAATGTTGACAAATGTTGACAACGTACATGGCGGGATACACTTTGATGTCAAGTGTTTGCCATGTCTTGTGCCCGAGTGATACAGATGGAAGGGTCTGGCCACCATTCAGTTTATCCCAACAGAATATATGGACATCGGTTGCAACTGGGCTTGAACAACGTACAGATTCACAGGGTGATCTGGTCTGATAGTGATACTTCTTCAATATCTTGAAATGATGAATTGGAAGACCAGCACTACTATCATCTACTATCATGTGCTTGGGAAACTCTTGATAGCTCCTCAGCTCCCCATGAACTGCCAGGTTTTAAAATTCCAAGGTTGACGTTACACGAACATGCAGCATCTATGAACATGGACACCCTCCAAACAGTGGCTCGCTTCTGCTTGCTATCATCAGCGACAACAAAATAATCCAACAAATTGGGCCACCCTTCACTAGGCCATACTATGTCCGAAGGTCAACCGTGCCAATTGCTTGTTGAACAACACCAGGAATTGTTTTTGCATTCCTATGGGCTGTAGCAGTTTTCAGCAGGCTTTATGGTTTGACATACATCATGCAGAGAATTTGGGACGGAAGAAGTTCCCAGAATTGGAGGAACAAATTGGAGGAACCCATTGATTTACCCATGGTTTCGTTCAAACATGGGGTACAGAAAACATACCCTCAAAAAAACATTAATGAACAGGTAAATTGATGATACAGAATTGAAAATTTGGGAAGCCTATTTTGACAAAACCATATACAATCATATACATACCTACTAAACCCAGATTCAAGGATTTTCAGGGATTTGTTTCATATCCTACTTCTTTGTCTGAAAAACAGGATTTGTATATATCAATTTACCTCAGAATGTACCAATCCATCTCATCCCATTGCCGCTGCTGATGTGGGCTCTTTCTCACAGTGGAGACCGGGAATNCAGGATTTGTATATATCAATTTACCTCAGAATGTACCAATCCATCTCATCCCATTGCCGCTGCTGATGTGGGCTCTTTCTCACAGTGGAGACCGGGAATTTCTCTGAGTGCCAGGCTCCCAGTGGGATCAATTGAAAATCATGTTGTAACTTTTAGTTCATCTGCTTATGATATATTCAATAGTGTGATATAAGGTCATTGCACTGGGATAATGTGGCCCATGTCAACATACTTTGCGTAGGCTGCTTGTAATGATCTTTGAAGCGTACGCAAGCAAACTAAACGTGGTGAAACGCGGCGGCTTATCCTCGATGGCCGCCCGATAAAATCTTCATCTGCTTGGCACGAACAAGCTAAAGGACTTAAAACCCACTCTGTGGTTTGCGCCTGCCTTCGGACTTCAACCCAAATGTGATGTAGCCGATGTAGGTTCGGCATGGAAAGGAACAAACGCAGTTGGTTGTCATGTGAGTATGTAGCTGCTCGTCCATTCATCCTCAAAAACGCTAAGCTCTTGTTGGCTATCTCCATAGCAACCTGCGCAGGCAGCCAAAGCTCAAAAGAAAAGAGCAAACGGAGACAATCGTCCATCGCCTCCCCAGCTTGAAACACCAATGTCAAAAGCGGATTTGCCCTCACATGTGCGATGTGTTCATTGCAAAACATCAGGAAGTAGTTCATCAGTTTTGTTGTTGCATCTCCTTTACTCCAGGCTCCTGACGGATATGCTGAAGCAGAAAGCCAGTTCAAAACAGCTCTGGTGAACTTTCTGATTGGTTTCGCTTTTGTTGCCCTGCACCAAGCCCAGTAGTGAGCATTCAATGAATCAATCTTGGACTCTATCGATCCAGCAAAAATGTCACTGATCAAAATGCAAACAAACGCGCACGCCAAGAAAATTTTCCCAGCTCCCAGATGCCATCCATGAAAGATGTCCCAGCTAAAATAAGATGGTGCATCTGAGCGGTTGTGAGGCAGCACTAGCAAAGCAGGGGGTGCCAAGAAGGGGGATGTTTGGTTGATTGTATTCATCCACTCTGGGTAGTCAGATTCAAAATCCTCCCAAGCAACACCATCTCTTCCATGGTCAGCTAAGCATTGATGACAAATTCCCTTTGGGGCCGATTTTGCCTTGGCAACTGGGCGGCCATGCTTTGCCACGTTTTGGAAACTCCTTCCAAGTAGACCAGCCTTCACCATCCAAGGCCAATCACCAACAATGTTGATGACGCAGTAGAAATGACGACCATAGGGCCCTTCAATCCCAGTTTCATAGAGGTCACGAAGGTCATGAGCTATAGCGCCCAAAAGTTGTTGGAAAGAGGCATCCCCACCAGCTTCATCAGAGTAGTAATACTTGGGAAGAACTGACAGCAAATAGCGGGTTGTCCACGTAGGCTGTTCAAAATTCAATCTATTTGGTTCATTCTTTTTTGACATGGAACTGGTTGACAACCCATGGCCAAGGATAGAATGACAACTCAGAACAAGAATTGCAGATTTCCGAAGGCTCCTGCCCTCATCCCCGTGGAGCAGGAGTGCTGTAGTTTTCCTCAAGTCTATTCGGTGTTGAGCTGCGCGCTCAAAGATCTCATGTCCAGGGTTCACCTGTCGGTACCTGTCCCAAAACAAGGCCCAACGTTTGTCAGAAGCCTCATGGTCAGGCCTATCTAGTCCGGAGAGCATGTGCCACAAGTTTTTGGATTCAATGAATTCAGCCCAATGGCGCATCTTGAGAAAGGGAATTTTAGCATCCCCAACTTCGGCTTCACTAAGTGGAATAGGAATCTGCAGGCCAAACTTCCCTGTCACACGTTGGACGTCCCGTTCTGAATGGGACTCAGTGCATCTGGCTAGAGACGCCAAGCTCGTAGACAGCGCAGCTGGCACCTCTTCAGTTACAGCTTTCGCTGTCCTAATCGCCACAGCGCAAGGCACCTTAGAAGCGTAGCCGCGTGGAAATAATTCATATGTTTTTTTTTCAAAACATACCAGGGTGACCCAGGGTGTATGGCATGTGAATTACACTACCATATTCTATGATAATAACTTTCATATGAAATATGTGGCAACAGGTTTGCATTTGTTTGGGAAACGGCTGTTCTGCATTAACATCTCCCACTGCGGTGCTCAGGCCATGACACCGTGGCCAATTTCCTCCACAAATCGCCGAAGTCCCTTGCCAGCACCTGGCATGGATAATGGTTGGAACAAAAGGTTGGGACAAATGGTTGGGACAAAAGGTTAGGACTTTGATTGGGGATTCCCATCTTGAAGATTGTATGCAATCTTTGGGAGCTGAGCATTGTTTTTTTCATCTCGAGCTGCGCGTTCCCCATTGTTGCACAAACTTCTGAAACACCTAGGGTGCTAGAAACCCAAATTTGATCCAGCTATGACTGTTGTATCAACAGCCATGCGTGGTTGAACTTGGAATTGGTCAGCGTATGAAATCGACACGCTGGTACGACAAGAAAGTAGCATTGATGGCACGTAGTTCCAACTGAATGCATCCACCCTTGGCATGTCCATACCACATAAGCAATACTCGAACATATCTATCAACTCTAAGAAGCAAAGCAACCAAAGATCAAGATATAATGTTGGCTATACATGGCTATACCACAACCAAGAGATTCAGATCAGCTTGGGCAGCCAGAACTTTCGGAGCCTATGGCACTGATTCCTTTCCAATAGACTTGCAATAACAAAAGAATGAAGACAACTGGTGATTGATCCCAGGTTTGCTTTGGAGAAAAACTAGATGAGGAATCCAAGTAGCCATCACTTCTTTTCCTCAGCCTTCTTGCGCCTTTTGGACGCAGGGGCCGATTTGGGACCGGGCCTACGGGTACGATTAGATCCATTGCCATCAGGAGTCTTTGGGACATGAGAGTTGTCAATCTTGTCCAAGAATTGCTTACCTTTCCTGAGTGCAGTGCAAGTGGCACTGTATGATACAAGAACCTCGCTGGTATAAGAACCCCAAGCATTCACTAGTGATGGGAAGATATGGGAACTGGTTCCACGGCGTGACTGAGGTTTCAACTTCACCTTAGCCTCTGCAGCGGTGGCCCGGCTGGACCTTGGGGCTTGGCGCTGCATAGGTATTAGACGGGGATCTTAAGCTAGAGCCTGGGGGTCAGGCACAAGAGTTGCTTTCTTCATTTGGTCGTGCGCCTTTTCCCACCACCTTAAGCGCCGCCAGTATGGAAGGTATGGGGGATGGTGGCTGCTTGATGCGCCCTAATGATTCCACCAACTAAGAAGCTAGCACAGCTCCATCATCGCAATGGGAAGCAGCACCCATCTCATCATTCAGGAGATCATACCACTTGTCCAATTCGGAAATGTGGCTCTGCAAATCTTTGATCGACCTAAGCAAATTGAGTGGAAGAATGTTTGTCTTTTTTTATGTTGATCGAAACTCAGACGTGTATGAATTAAGTGTATTCATTCATATGTTCAACTTGGATGTGCATCCCAAGTGGTACAGCTAACCCCGTGGAAACCTTAATTTATAGGAGAAAACACTGTGTTATATATGAACAGTTTGCCTCTTGGGATGCAACCCCACATCAGTTTCAAATGAGCTTTCCACGCTGCTCTGGATTCTGGAGTGAAGTTGTTCTCAATGTCCCGCTTCAGAGACTTCAATTTGGTAGATTTCTGAAGGATCGAATCCATGAACCGCTTCAGGATTAACTTGTTCTGCAGGGTTCACAAAAGGTTTTCAAATCAAAAGATGTTTGTGAATTTGAATGAAAATCAGGTTGAAAATCCGACAGCTATTGCAATGGAAGACCACCTAAATATCACTGAATGGTTCAATAAGCCTCTGCATGCCGACTTTGCTGGGGCCCATCCGTGCTCTCACCAGCGGGTACTTGAACTCGGGCTTTCATGGCTTCGATGTTGGCAAAAGTTCCGGCTGCAATCTCCACTTTACCCTCGGCCTGCATAGAATGAACATGTGGGCCATGACTATAATGATAAATAGGTTCTCTATTTCTTTTGCGTGTGTGAATGTTGTGATGGAAACATATTGAGAGAAAAAGGATGCCTTGGATTTCGAAGTCCTTTGTTCTTCAACTTCATGAGATTCTTCATGGGACCCGGACTCCCTAACAGTGATCCAGAACTCCATCTGCCCATCATAGCGGTTCTGCCTGCCAAGGCTGGAGATGATGACAGAACTTTGAGATGGGAACGCTTTACAAACAGGCTCGGTCAAATCTCGGGACATGCCTCACAAAGGTTGCCTGGCGCTCGGGTGTGGAGCAGTAAGCTTTAGCACCATTCACCCGTTGCCTGGGCAGCGGGGGCAGATAGCCTTGGAACCAATCAATATGTTTATATGTTAATTGAAAAGAATTGACATGACACAAGAACACTGACTATGCACGCACAATTTGAGCCAACTTACGGGTTCCACTTCAAATCAGTTTTCATCTCATGCTCCGAATACCAACCTTCGTCCTTCTTGATCACCATTTTCTGGCGACTTGTTATGACTTTGTGGAGCTTAGAACAGTTTCCCATGATGTTATAGATTATTTTCCCCATATAGATTCTGGACTTCTACCTCATTCTATCTTAGGACGACATATTACGGAGGTTGCACGGATGCCACACTGAAATTTGATTGTAGATTTCTTTGGTAGTAATCCTGTCAGACTGTGTTGGATTAAAGTATGGATCATGTTAAACCCCAGGAGTCCTTTGACCAGTTTGCTTCTTGAAGCAGGTAGGCCATCGACTCCCGAGACTTTGAACCCTTCTCCCATTCTGCTCGGACCCATTCTGGCACTTCCAAGTCTGTTCGTTTCGTTTTCCTCGCGCACATCCTTCGGATCCTAGCCTTGGCGGCATTCCGCAACAATTCCTGAGCCAATGGGTCTGACAACAGGACCTCCAGCTAATTATTTTGCAACATGGTTTTCTGTAAAAGAACGTGGAATGGCTATTGATCATTTTTTGGGGTTTACTTTTATTTATTAATATCAAAGTAGCTCAAACTTATGTCATAACTTGGTGTGAGAGTCCCGACGGGTCAACACCTTCTTGGGGCGAAGAACACGTGTAGGGGGAAAACTGCCCGCACTCTTGCCATGGTCATCTTGATCCTCATGTGCATCTGCATCATCATCGTCATCACTTGGCTCAGCTTTTACATCTGCAGGGGATGGGGCTTGCATGAGAAGAGCAAGCTGAACAGAGAGATCTTCCACTTGAATTTCCTCAGCAGCAACACGGGCATTGTAATCCCTGAGGTTTAGAACAAAAAAACACAACAGTGGGCAACATATGTTTTAGTCTAGGTGCATCTTCAGGATCGCCAACTGGAACATAGTCATAGGGGTCCACATGAGTAGGCACTACTGGCTCATCACCATCATCACCTGGACTATCCACGGACTGACGCCCTGCCAACAGGTCCTCCGCATCAGATTCCAGCTTCTCCGTTGATGAAGGTGCCGTTGTAGTTGGTGAAGGTTCCGTCTCGGTGGAAGCAGGGATAGGAAGAAATTTGGATTTAGTTTTCACCGGTTGAGAGTTTGATGTAAATAAAACCTCAAGATGTCACCAACCCCTAGAAAATAAACACCATCAACATAAGCAAGGGATCAATGTATATACCATATATTTTTCATGATCAGCCGCATGATGCCTGAGTTCCCAGCAGGTGCACATTTTTGCTCCAACATGGCCAGTTGATCTTTGATATCCTGGGAAGGGAATGATTTCAGCTTCACAATCTACACCAGTTTTTCAACACCGCTTTACAAATTAAAACATAGTGCGTGGATACATGATTTTACTTTCAAGCAATTTGGTAAGAACCGGTCCTTGATGGATGCATTCAATTCAGCTTCTTCCCGTTCAATCGCTTCGCCCATGACTTGCTCAAACCCTTCCCCTAAAGTTCCACAGGACCACCTGTTAGACATGGGAGTCCAACCTAACTGGTAAAGGTCTTTTCGAGCCACCACTCAAAACAGATCGGGACCCAAGATGCCAGCTGAGTGCTGATAACATGGTACATTCCAACAACATGCCATTGATGCATTCATAAATGCATTTTGCACCCAAAGTTCGATCCGCAGCTAAGCTCTGCATACCACCAGAAGTGGCGAATTACCACTATCAAGGCGTTCAAGTTTGAAATGTCGCACTGGAATTGCTTTCAGATTTCCATTTGACACTGACTGCAAATCCCACTTTTACATTACGGGTTTTTACGGGATTTGTACGGGTTTTTACGGGTTAATTACGGGATTTTTACGGGTTACCAAAAAGTGGGATTTCGACAGGATTACGGGATTTTATGGGAAGATTATGGGATTTTATGGGATGATTATGGGAAGAATATGGGATTTGTCGGAAATCCCACTTTTTGGCGCTTCAATTCGATATGATTTGATAAAAAACCATTGCAACTCCATCAAAAGCAGGAAATAATTTGAGTGAATTAGAAAAGGCAGCTGCAATCAGCTCTCATCTAGTAATATCGGGTGTAGTGCAACAGATCTTTCCATTGCTTGGGCAGCTTGAGCCCTGTCCCACCCCGAAGATATTCGACCACACTTGGCAAGTCTGCTTTCGCAAACAAGGCTTCGTGCTCCTCTTCGAATGTGTGCCTGGCAAAGATCTCAGGACCGATGGGCAAGTTCATGGGGATCTTCATCTCATAGTTGGGGCACGAAGAGAGGAGGGCATCACGATGTCTCACAACAGCATCCCCAAAAGCAACAGGATAATTCCTCAGATGCCCACTAGCTGCTGAACCTAACATGAACGTCATGAGGACAAAATCAGAAATAAGATGGGATCATGCCATATCATGCCGTTAAGCTTCTCAGTGCCACGCAAGTGTTTCGTTCCAACATAGCGTTGAACCCCCCGTTTGTCCGTGTATTGGTGCACTGTTTTGTGCTGGGGTTTGATGCGCAGGTATCCAAGATCCAACTTCTTGATAGCCCTGGCATTGGAGTATGCATAGTGCCGTTTTGCCGTGGGGGCAGAGTACCTGTTCATCCACCAACCCACTCGAAAGACCTTGGACAACATAGAGTGAGGACCCCTGGGTTCGAAGTACTGCTATTGTACAAAATCATGTTTGAATGAAATCAAAACTTGGAAGCTATTGTGAGCATGGAACTGACTCAAGGCCGAACAGCTTGAACATGTAGTTGAGGAAATGGAGGAAAGCCGGGTAAAATTCATAAACTGAACTTCCCGGCTGCTCGACGACCCAAACTCCAGAGCAAACTGTGCTTAACATCTGAAGACATATGGTCCTAGGTAGACAACAAATGGATGTCACATCCGGCCCCCCCAGATATAGATAACATTTGATAACATATCATATTATCCTATATTTGGGCACCCTCCAATTTGATGCATTCCCATAGTTCAATCATTTTCAACCTAACGTCATCAACAGACAATTCAAAAATAACAAACCACTTATATCCAAATCGAAATTCCGTTCAATCATAGTGTTGGATGAGGCCACACTTGGTTGATCTTGATTTCCAGTTGAATTGCAAGCTGACCGTTCAGAAGTGCCCCGGTTCATAGCACAAAGTGAACTGCACTTCAGCCCAAACCAAGAGATACAATCTTGGACCTTCTGCTTCAGGATGAAGAGAATTGCCAACCTTGGATTCTGCGAGGACGGGCAGGCGCATCAGAAAATCCAAATGAGCACCGGGGTTGTTTCTAAGTATTTATTTTGTTTCATGGGAGCTAAGTATTTCCACTTTTACTGCCGCCAAAAAAGGCCCCCACAAGATCCACAAATTTTGATAAATATTGGTAGAGACTCTGAAGTTGCTGGGCCTTTTTTTGAGGTCCCAAGTTTATGGAAAATACCAATCTACTCATATATACTTGATAGGTTCAGCTTAGCTACGCATATCCTGAGGGATGCAAAATGTTCTGCCAGTTGCTCTTGCGGTGGGTGGGGTTGGCATACGTTACATCAAAGCGTGCTGACAAATACCCTGCCCGGCGGTGGGCAAGGGTGCAAGCAGCAGTCCCAGCGTAGAATTCCAGCCACTGAAAGTCCTGCACGGGCAAGTGAGATAAATGGATAAACAAAATCCTGATGTACGACTTTGGCTTTGTTCTTTCAAATCTATTTTTGCAATGCCTGGTCCGTGTTGTAAAGGTCGTTGGTGAAGTACACCAACACCATAGCCCAAATAAAATCCTGAGCTAGGGTTGATAGGGACATAAACTAATTAATAGATAGCATCATTTCCAGATCGCACTCAACATTGAACATTGTATGATGTTCATGCATAATGTTTTGACAAGTTTCTTTGGGGGCACGCAACTGGCATAGTCCCCAAATGACTGCATCCAAGTGAGGCTCTGAATAGAAGGGTCCCGGCATGGCTGGTAAGCACTAAATCTTCAACACCTTTCAAATTAGAATTGAGCCGCCACAGCTTTACGATCTCGGGTGGAACGTGGGTATAGCAACATGTGGCAACCAGTGGTAAACCCGCTGCCAGAAACAACATCAACCGTGCCAGGACCACTTTTGTTTTTGGAAATGGCCTTCCTCAGGCGCCTCGCTCTGGAAAGAATGCCGCCATGGGGACCTGAGTAGCAACCCAGTGGCTGGACCCGCCCAAGTTGTGAAGGATGGGGTAGGAAGTAAAGATGGGAAGGGATAAAAATGGCTTAATAGGCAAGTCAGAGTTGTATCATTTCTGTCAGAATTCCCAGGGTCAACACCACTTGCATTCTGTCAGTTGCTGATATTTTCCCCGTTTGCCAGGAGATGTGCTTTCAATGGCGCTGGGCTTGAGGACTGATCTTTGTTGGACTGGATTGGCCCCGCATGCCTTCACCAAAACAATATGATTGAAATTGAACACCTTTACTTTTGAAACAGTTTGATTATGTTGGACCAATTCAACTTGCATGAGAGCGGCATGCGAGGGTACACTGCAGCTGACACTTCACTGGGTCCTAAGAAGGTCAACAAGAACTAGATGTTCGCACTGATGGTATCACCAGTGTGTACCCACATGAAACGCATGAAAGAGGATGCATGCTTTGCATGCTTCAACCCCGAGAAAAACTTTGGCCCTAGTCCACATCAGCAGGTTTTCGGGCAAACCGCGTAAGAACCATAGTAGCAACACGTTTCAACATCTTGGCTTCTTCGACGTGATCGGTTTCGTACGCAGTCTCCACTAAGGAGTTCTCCACAAAGTTTGCCTCAGCAGACATTGGTGGGAAGGGTGATATTTATAAATATATGCCTTTGCAGCACCAAAGAAGTAAACCTTCGTACTCTATCACTACCTTTCTATTGAATGAAAATCATGCCACCGGACACTATGTCGGACCAGTGGCCAGTTCAACACAGGCAGCCACTGAACACACCAAGCGCAAAGAAGGAGTGCCCAAAGAATTCGGCAAACAACAGGTGCCAAAGTCTTTGTGGGAGGTCTTGCAATGCAGGCCGCACTTCTCAGACGTCCAGTAGATGTTGAACCGAACCTTGGAGCATTCGGGAAGCATTTCTCGCACCTTAACTTTCAAATCTGGTATCTCCAACTTGTCGTAGTCCGATTCTTCAACGAAACTAGTCATGGCATCAACCACATGGGCCGGGTAATGGGATTCGCTGGCCCCACTCGGCTCTGCAGCCTGCACATGTTGGAGTGCATTGGACTTATTCTTCTTCTTCTTCTTGGGCACCTCGGTAACCTGTTCTGGTTCAACTTCTCCTTCAACCTGAGATCGGGATCGCTTCACACGCCTCTTGGGCTTGGTGGGTGGGTTTGCTGAGGAATCAGCAGCGTCACCATTCCCTCTCTTGGACTTGACATCCTTTGTTTCCTCACCTGTGGGATTCTTGCCTTTCCTTTTCTTTGTGACACTCTTGGCATTCTGGCAATCTACCTTGTCCATCTGGCCAACATCCTGTCCTGGATTGTCGGTACTATCAACCTTGCCTGTGGTACCTGAGGTCTTCTTCCTGGCCCTAGTCTTGGGGACAGGGACTGGAGGATCATTTGTTGACAAACCGCTGGAATCCTGCTGCGGCACCTTAGGAGTCTCTGTCTTGGTCTTCTTGGATCCTTTTCCCTTCCCCTTTCCCCGTCCACGACCTTTCCCTCGTCTTGGCTTGGAGTCACAATCTGCATCATCTCCCTCTAGTTGTTGTTTGGCAGCAAGTTGGTCTCTCCTGGTCAAGACCTGCAGGGGCATTTTTGGTGAGGTTGTGGCTGTAGCTTCTTAAAAGTTAAAGGTGTGAAACCCCATTGAGACAACATGTGCCATAGCAACAAAAAACATATAGAAATGAACACAGATCCTTATATAAGTGCTGGGGTGTTTGATTTCAACATTGCAGGACCTTAGCCTTTGCCTTTGCTGCCGTTGGTTTCACTGTGGGGAGCCCAATGTCCACGGAAGGAGGGTTCGTGGGATGCCCTTCGGAAGTTCCAGGTCCTTCTACTTGGGGAACTTTAGGAAGCTCACTTGTCGTAGTAGAACTTTTGGGAGGGGATCCAAGGCACAATGTTGAAGCTGACAACGATGAAGCTGATGATTTGGGTGTTGCCGTAGATTCACTTGGGGATGTATCAGCAAATTGGTGTTTCTTCTTCCCCTTCAACTTCTCAAGCTGGGATGTGTTGACCCGCAAGTAGTCTTTGCGTTTCTTATCAACATCATCGGATGATTTGGGTCGATCTGGAGTGCGTTCTGGGATATCAACCTCCATGATGTCAAGAGGAAGGGTGTCAACATTGTCACCCGCATAGACAGCTCCTGTGGGATTGAATCCATGTTGATCCTTGTATATTATTGGAAAACAGTATAGTTTCGAAATCAATGACATCATATCTTTTAACCTTAGCAAATTGGTACTGATGAACATGTCCCCGCAGATGCCCACGGTAACAAATCCTGGCGCTACTGGCTCGGGTGGCTTGTTGGAGACCGCGTCCATTGTCGAGGTCAAACTTCTCCGGCAACCCTTCTGGGATTGAAGCCTCGGGATTGGCCAGCGGCTGAGGAATGGTCATCAAATTAGTGAGGTTGGATCAAATTAAGAGATCTATTGCGTGAGGGAAAGACACCTCTATAGACATATGATTACCCTAAGGATCACTGATACACATGAATACAAGTTTGATGATTGAAATTGAAACGCCAAAGCAACTCCAACAACCGGTTCTGCTTCGCCAGCAACTCTTCCAAGAGTTTGATGCGCTGAAGGGCTGTTTGTCCATGTCCTTTGGCAGGTGTTGGTATTTGATATCCAAAACATTGGGAGTGATAACCCTATATTTTCAGAGGTGGGTCCAAGCAAACATGTTAAGTTCCAACTTCCCAGAACAACTGCATATAAGAATCCAGTTTCAGGGGTCACTGGGGCCGAGGTAGTGGTCGGTGACATTTTGCTCTCTGCGGCTTTGGGAGGAGACACGGTTGCCATGGGAGGTATGGCAGGATGGGTGTCCCGAACAGCCGTGTTGGCACTTGCACCACCAGCAACAGCCCCAGACGATTGTGAAGATCCCACAGCGGTCACTGGCACATGTGATGGTGGAATATCGTTGGGAAGTGGTGGCCCGGAATGCCCTGGGATTTCAACCACATTGTCCTTCAGGGTAGGGCCAGAACCTTCAAAGGAACAAAATTGTGTTAAACCAATTGCCCAACAAATTCCAAACATTTCATGTGGTCTAAGTCTAAGGTCAGTAGTGGGACATAAACCGTTTTTTCAAAGTCAAACTAGTCCTGCTCATGTTCCTCTTCCTCTTCACCTTCTGTTTCATCCTCAACATTCTCGGGTGACATAGGTTGGGCCTTAAGCTGAGCCCGGACCTGGGTGATTTTCTCCTCAAGGTGAGGGGCCACCAAAAGAATCAACTCGTGAAAGTCAATGTCCTTAGATGGCCACTCAGGGAAAGACTGGGTAAAAGGGAAATGAACATACTTTTCGACTAATGACTCTGCGGGGTGGATGGAAAAATCAATCAGGATTTGACAAGATCGGCTTTATCCATCAAAAGTTTGTTACATTCAAAAAAGTCTCAAGGCTGACATCTTCTCTGTTTGCTTTTCGTTTCACTAGCCGCATCATCTTTCGAAGTTCCCAGGAGTCATCATCAATGATGTCAGTCTTCGCCTCCCTTTGACATTGGGTGTATAGTTGTTCCACCTGTCCCCTCAATGCATCAATATCGGGCAACTTGAGGTTGCAACAGAGCAGCCTCACTAAGCAAGGCTTGAGAACCTCTGCATGAAGGTTGCATTGCAAAATGGTAGAATCCCTCCCCTCGATTGGTTTGGTGATGTTTTTCCCATTTCGAAGGTCGGTTCGAATGCTTTCATTTTGCTCCCATTCTTGCCAAAGACCAGCCGCATCAAATTGCAAGCTTCTATTTCTAGCCATAGCTGCACAGCTAGAATGTGAACCCCTCAGAGCCAAATGCCACTTGCAAAGATAAATGTGGGAATGCTTTTTGTGGATCCAAGTTCCACCTGTTCTGCTCCAGGAGTCTTCTGAGTGCCCCGACGACGTTTCATCGACCAATGCCAGCCAAAATTGCTGGCCACTGGAAAAATGGCTGCGAAGGGTCACAGCGGATGACAAAATGTAGGAAATGCAACAAAAAGCAGGATTTCCCAATATTTGTTGGGACGAAGTCGAAGATGCAGGTTTTGGAGTCCGATCCTGGTATTTTCCAGGTTTTGGGTTCCCAAGGTATATATANAGCAGGATTTCCCAATATTTGTTGGGACGAAGTCGAAGATGCAGGTTTTGGAGTCCGATCCTGGTATTTTCCAGGTTTTGGGTTCCCAAGGTATATATACAGTATCACGTAGATCCGGTATAGACATACGATCGTGGGGCCAACCCGATGCAGATCTCACCTCCATTTCATCTGCTCTTGTGCGAGCTGCTGCCTGACGAAGTTGGATTGGAGAGATCGAAAAAAAAACATGGGGCTTTTCCTGGGTCCAAAAATGAATGGATCATATGGGTCTGGTAGACCTTCCGTTCATGGCCATTTCATGGGGAAAATGAATGGGAAAATGATTACCAACCAATGGATTTAGAGGTACCGTATTTTCAGACAACCCATATGGAGGTTTCTTAAAATAAACCATGGTTGTTTCAATACTCAACTGATCGAATTACTTGGATGATTGAATTACTTGGATGATTTGCGGGTACCTCTATTTTAGGAAACCTCCATATAACGAACCATGGTTTTGTTTGGGTTTATCCAACATCAGGAGGAAGGGATATAGACTTAGTTGGATTCAGTATCCAGCCATAGAACTTGGGTTTGTGACTTTTACACCTTTAGGTCCGTCTACCATTATATTCCTGGCCCTCTCCAACATTATTGCTCCCTTTTTGCGGCACAAATTTGAGGCATGAGGCAAAAAATCCCAAGTCTATATAGTGAGTTGTCCTGCTGGTGTTTGTCGGATGCAGGACCATCGGCTCAGCAAATTGATATGGGTTGCAATGTTGCTGCGGATATCTCACATAATTAATTGTGGTTCAAACTTTACATCCAGAACATCCAATGAACAAAATAACACTGGTATGTCTACCTGATCTATCGTCTGGTAATCTAACACAGCCATCAAAAATGGCCATGTTGAATAGGTAAATCATCTACAAATGGTTCCTTTTCCATGGCTATGTCGAAACTACCATGGCTAGTCCTACAAAAAACCGAAAAGCCCCGGCACAACACCGACCAACGCCTCTCATAGTCCAAGAGGAACGACTTCATACGTCGGGTCGCCTGAGAGAGTTTGGAGTGCCATGGTCAAAAACAAGTGAAAAACACCTTGATATATTTCAATTCATATTTCATGCATTCCTGTGGCGGTAGAAACAAATCAAATCGCAAGAAAATGCGAGAAACTGGGGCAGTATCAATCCTCTTATCATGTGAAATTGGCCTTTTGTTACTGTCAACTGTGAATTTCTTGCTGATCCAGTGTTGCCAGTATTTCGTAGTCATGGCCAATCTTCAAATATCTTCAGATGCGGGTTTATCTGAAAGTAAGGGTAACCTCACCTGAATGTTTCATCATCATTTCCCTGATACATATTGCGATTTTGGCAGTATATCCAGTTTTCAGATACACTCAAATATCATACCATTGAGTCGTATTGATTCTATATTTGAACGAACCCGGTCTTCACACTTACCGTTAGAATCCCTCAGTGTGGGCACACTATTGGGGAAAAAACGCAGGGAACTTTGCAAAATGTGTGCTCATGTTTCCCAGTTCGTGTCCGTCCTGCAAGCCACGCTTTGCAAATTCAGGCTGAAGCAAAAGCAAGCTGTGTATCAATGATTCGACGGTGGCTCGCTCGGAAGTTCAAGGTGTCATAAATCAACGTCGAAGAGGAAGATGGGGAACCTGGTTGTAAACAAGCATGTCCCACAAGAAGAGGCATCAAATCAAGCGCGCAAGAAAGGTGGCAGTTTTTACTGCTATGATGATGTTGGACCCAGCGCTTACACGGTGGCTACGCACGGCTGCAGGTTCTGGTACTAGCTGCTAATGTTTGACTGTTTGAAACAGGAAAGAAGGAATCGATTATCAACGTTAAAGTCCATGGAACAAATCTTCACATGTGGCTGGAATTTGTAACGCTGAAGT
Organism: Symbiodinium sp. clade C Y103; assembly: GCA_003297045.1. Lineage (NCBI taxonomy): Eukaryota > Dinophyceae > Suessiales > Symbiodiniaceae > Cladocopium > Cladocopium sp. clade C. Next base: position 153,992 of record BGPT01000782.1, on the reverse strand, counting down.
CATGTCATTGCACCGTCGAACATGGACAAAGTACTGTATCCCCATAAAACATCCCATTCTAGACCCATTACCACCATTTATCATAATCGCAATTTTGAAATTTTCGGTTAACCCAATGAACCCCCAATGGAAACCATTGAAAAGGCCGGAACCAAGAGCCGGAGTCATGATGTAGGACATTCTGAACTGGATTAAACAGGATTGATCCAGATTGATCTACAAATAAAAGATCGACACAAAATGAGACCCCTTGCAAAGGTACTTGGTGTAGAGCTATGACTACAATACAAGGCTAGTAGTGCCATCACACCAAAACCTCGAGAAAACCAGAAAAACAAAGATTTGGCAACTAGTGCAGAGGTCAGAGTAGTTGTGGAAACATTGTGTTTGTTTGTTTTCTGTTTTTCTTGGTTTGGACTAATCACTAATCATAATTATTGAGGATTTATCTTAAGGGCAAGTGAGACAGACCAGAGTGTTGCAAAGAGACGTGTGGGAGCCGACAGTCAGAACGGACTGTTTGATAGCCTACATACAGAAGGAACCGTTATATGTGTATGGATCTCTTCGTTAAATGTCGACCCCAAAAACTCAAAATTCACCGCTCACAACAGTCCTTTACGGTAAAGTACCACAGAAGGTAGCCATCCACGTCTTTCCAGTAACCATGAATGTCCCATGAAAACCACAATTTGTAGATAATTCTCCATTGATATGTTTGATTAACGAAGAGTATCATGCTGAACCCCACTCAAAGCCGCCTCCTCTTGCTCCTGTCGTTTCTTCCTTGGTTGGATTGGACGTCCTTTCCGCTAGGCTAACTGGGAAATCCCCGTTGCAGTGGGCATCAGGTACATGGCGAACTGAGAAATTCATGGAACATACCCTCCAGCAATCACACACAACCATGGAACATTCCCCATTTATAGGTGGTTTTCCTAGCAAAACCCGCCATTGAGTTCGGAGATTTTCCAGCTAGCCACGTTTGATTAGCGGGACTGATGTCATTGGGGATCCAACCATGGGATGAATTTCCCATCCAAGTCATGCCAAAAAATGCTGCTGACGAAATTTGACCCATGAAAACACTAGTCATGGTAACAATTGGGGAGGATAAACCTGGAACGTCTTTTCAACAAATCGCTAGATTGGGGACTAAGACAGACTGAGTATCCCGTTTTGAGGTCACAATAATAGGCTAGTTACTCCCAGTCTTCCAGTCTTTATGATCTTTTTTGCATGTTGCATCCACCAATTCTGGGCAAGCCGAGCTGATGAACATCTCCAGATTTATGGCTAGATCTATCTGAATGCGAAATCACACTCTGGTGGAATGTATTGGATCTATTCATCTATGGTTATATACATTTCAGGCTGGCGAAACCACGTCAAACCCCTTCTTTGATAGTCAAACCTCCTATGGAAATGATGCTCAAATCTCATGTGGTTCATGCTTAAACCACCCCCTATCATCCCCTATCTAGATGGTTTTAAACCAACTCTTATCCTTGAGCCCACTATTATGATGTGTTCTTATCCCTGGATCATATCACTTTTATCTCCACCAGCAAGCCACCTGATCCACCTCAATCAGAAACGCCAGGGAGTTCTCCCCGCTCCAAGCTTCGTCAGTTCCAGGGATCTCTTTTCTTCAAGCGCGGCACGCTTCTTCTCATCCTCCCCAGCTTCACCAATCGAGGGAATCATAGGGAAATCAGAGGAAAAACATGGGGCATCCCTGAAAATGTGGGGCCCCCAGGTCATGTTTGTTGGTTTGTAAAGCTCATAGATATCAGGGTTATATCCCCGAGAAACCCTAGAATTCACCAAGGTGTTTGAGCCAACTTAGCAATCTTGGGGCTCCACCTTGTGGTTTATGTGCTATGGTCATCCATGCCATAATAGGAATCCTGCAATGGATGCAGGAATTCAGCTAATTTACCCGATCATGACACATACTGTGGATATGGAAATGAGAAGCAACTAATCGTGGATATCAATGGCTCAATCTCCTACATTCCCAATATATCCAAATAATGGATGCTATACATCCCCCTTTATTCCCTTTATCACATCCATGAACATATTCCACTAGATCCAGATTAGCAAGTGTGAAGGTTATGCCTCAAACAAGAAAACATCTATCCCTCCCTGGAATCATTGAGGCTTAATTCCTCAAGTATTGATTCTATGATATAGCATGATATACCATAGATCATATTGTTGGTGGAAACACATGATAAAATGTCCAAATACCATAGGTCATACGTATCGTATTGATTTGTATTGTTGGCCGAAACACATCAATCAAATGTCATCTACCATTGGCTTAAATTGGCGGCGTAACCATGGCGGCGAGGCGGCGCTGGCGGCGGCTGAGAGGGCGGCACCCGGCCTGTTCCGGCCGCCGCCGCCGCCTTCGCCTTGGCCCTGGCCTCCGCCTCCTTCTTCATATTGGCAGCAGCTTGGTCATGCGTCAGTTTAAATCTTCAGAACTCGATGCTTAAGCCTCGGGTCATGTGTTCGATGCCGCTGACGAGTCTGCTGCTTTTGCCCATGAGTTCCTGCAAGAGTTTTTGGTCCCGCAGCCAGAACCACAACAGTCTCCATGCAGCGAGGAAGGAAGTGGTACCCCTCGTTTCTCCAGCTCCTCCTTCAAGCATTCAAAGGATGGCCTTCCGGCATGGACACGTGATCAGCAAAATCCATCTATTACCATATATTTTTTACGCAATATTGCTTATTGATGGTTATTGCATGTTATTGCCATATTTCTGGGTAAATTATCATATCATAACATATCATATCATATCATATCACATCATATCACATATCACATATCACATCACATCACATCATATCATGTCATATCATATATTTCACTGACCTGGAATAATTCCCCGAATCCGAAGCATCATTCCAGTGAGTTCGCAGTGAGGTCGTGATTTTAATTCATCCAGAATTATAGATGATTGATGACCTAGTTCTACAGTTCTACATATAGAAACCTACTTTGATTGTTATAAGATACTGTACATCCAACATATAGTTCTACATATAGTTCTACAATGTTCTACATATAGGTCTACTTTGGTTGTTATAAGTTATCAGTTACTGTATATCCAACAGTCAACTACCCAGATATTTCTGTTTTCCAATGCTTTTCTACCCCCAGGGTCACGTCCTGCTGCACGGCCAGGTCTTCTGCACGCCTGCAGCCAAGGACTTCGCCAGGGGTCGCCCGCGAATCGTCACGGAAATTCCAAAGAAAACGACTAATTTCCAGTGAAAATGAACAAAAATCCAGTAACTCTGAGTTTTTTGAAATGATTTTCATTGACAATGATTTTCGACGATGAGTTTCTGTCCATTTTTTCCCATAATTGAGACACATCGACAATAAGTTGATTTACTTGGACCGAATGGATCCGAATGGACATTTAGTACTTAGCCAGTTGGTTTCTGACTTTTGCGACTTTTAACTGGTTGGTTCTTGGTGAAATTTACTGAAATCAACTCATTCGGGATCATGTAAATCTAACTTCAACACGTGGCTTTCACTGGGACATTTAAGTGGTTGGTGTTCCCAACTCCCCTGGTAAGAGTCGAAGTTCTACTGGTTACAAACTAGCATCATCCCCAAATTGCTAAAAGCCTCAGGGAATGGCTGGGAAACCATACGTTACCTGGGGGATGAGGATGAGGATACGGATATCAATGAGGATTTTCCACACATAAATCCAACCACGACTGGGAGATCATATCTCAAGCGGACAGCCTGCAATGGCCATGTGGATGGGCGTCCCAAAAATCATAGCCTTTTTTTTGGGGTTTCAAGTATCCAAATTTTGAAGTCGTGAGGTCCCCAGGTTTAGGCTCAATATGGGTTTGTCTGAAAATGGTGCATCCCAAATCTGTTGGTTAACCATCATATTTCCCATTCAATGGCCATTTTGGGGGTACATGGATCTCATTTTCAAACAGACCCATATACTATTATTATGCTTAATTTACTTTCTCCGCCATTGTCTGACTCAAACCACCATGGTTGCATTCCAAGTTTCTCCTATTAGTTCTAGTGGGCTTAATCTCCCTGCTAAGCGGTGATTCTGGCAACTCAAATGGTCTCAAATTGACCAGAGCAATATCCCTACATATCCCTACAATCCGTTGTTTGCGCTGCCGCTTTATTCTTTCTGTTGGTAAACAATCTAAAACCCACACAATGGGGTTTACCTATCAATCCCATAGAAAACAAAAAAACAGGTGATGGCAACTCATGCGGACCCATGAAAACCACCACTTTGGTGGTTGACACCCGCATTTAGCATAACATTCATCCCCCCACAAAAAGTGAAACAAACACAACCTCCTTCCACGTTTCTAGTCGCAAATTCCCTCATTTTTCTGCAAAAAGTATCTACTTTATGTTCTTGACATGGTTTTCACTCCAATATCTTTCAAGAGTGCCATTTCCCCATCCATGTCTCCCATCGCACCCAACCCACCAAGGCACATGCGCAGGCGCGTCTGTTGCTCCTCCAAGGTGCGACAGGAGTTGCACTTGAAGAAGATCATCTTCTGAGGCCTGGCTCGGCTGAGGGTGAGCCCTGCTGGATGGGGGTCCCAACAAAGGGGTGAGGAAAAAATCCAGATGGAGATCGAAAAGAACCAAAACACATCAAAGCAATAATTTTAGATAATTTTAGTTTTAAAAACAATGATTTTAGTTTTAACATGGTTTAACAGTTTCACTGGCAGAATGTTGATTTGGTTTTTGCGCGCTCTCCAACAATAGAGGAATCTAGGAGCACTAGAAACGGGGTTCAACCGCTAAATTTATTGTGTTTTAGAACCTACATGATAAAGCAGGTTCGACCACTACGAGACCCACAGTCTACCTCGGCATAATCGGGTTCCATGCAGGGTATCTTTGGTAACGTAAAAGTTTATATCGTGAAGACAAGGGGTTTAACCCTTTAACTATGCAAAAATACCGGCCCTTTCCAGAAACAAATTCTCGTAATAGGTATGGATCATTATGGATCGCAACTTCAAAACCTAAAGAACCACAAATATCATGAATGGACTGGCAACTCTTCGCACAATGCATACACCACTTTAGCAACCTGAAGTTGGCAAGCCACATGCACCAACGATCCCAAGAGTAAACATCTTTAGCTACTTAATCTATATGTTTGAATCAACATTGCAAAAGAAATACCCCTTTAACCAACCACTCATCACGATTAGTATGCCGCTTTTGTTGGTTCCGTCCCTTTTTTTCTGATCCCCAAACCTTCAGTTTGCGTTGCCGAACTCCAAACTCTAGTGTGTGAAATCACCTGTTTCTTTACATCCAATTCATCCAGCGGGAAACATCCAAATATGGTGGTTGAGAAAACTCTAGTTTCTATCAACTCATCCAATCTGGATGGGCTTCTTACCCTCTGGTAAACTGCCACATAACTATGGAAAATCACCATTTTTCATGGGAAAATCCACTATTTCAATGGCCATTTTCAATAGCAAACTGTTAGTTTACCAGAGGGTACCTCAACTTATGGTGTTTTAATGAGGACAATTAATGGTGCAATAAACTATAAATTGAGACCTGGTTAATTGAGACCTGGTTCTGAACTCCAACCGTTCAGAATTTTCGGTCAACCTTTCGCCATCTACCGCTCATGGGCGACCCCACGAGGTGTTCCATCCCCGTTTCTTCATCTCCAGCCAGAAGCGTTCGTCTGGATACACCTGGGCACCGAAGACTTCGCGGCAGGGAGACCTGTATCATCTGGGGAAATTACCATGATTCCTAAAGTGACAACGATGATGATTACCACCACTATTACCATTATCATTATCATTATTATCATTATTATCATATAGTATCATATATTATCATATATTATCATATATTATCATATATTATATCATATAGTATCATGATGATGATGATGATGATGATGATGATGATGATGATGATGATGATGATGATGTGTGATTCCGACCATTCACCAGTCGGGGTATCCCGGTGAAGTTGGGACAATTCTCCAAAGGGCCCAAGGGGTTTTTCAGCGCATGCAGTATCTATTGATCCAAATCAGGTATATAATATACTATATTCTTGCGACAAATCCATACAATTCCAGCTATTGACCTACATTTCTTGAGTCGGTTTGCCCTTACCCAGCTTGAACCCTTGGGTTTCCGCGCGCGTCGGAAATTGGGAGGAAAGCAATCGTAGCACAGTGCTGATGGACATTCCAAGCCTAGGCGAACAGAACAAACATCTGCTACCCAAACATCTAGTGGCAATAAAACGGAGGAAAACTCCACAACAAAGATATCTCTGCATATCAGCGTAGATGCCTTCAGACACGTGGATGGACCATGGAAAGTAGCTACCAATCATGACTTGGGACATATGAAGCGACCATGACTTGCTGATAAACAAGGGGGTCAACCCCAAAAACCATTGCCCTTTAGACTGATGTTCAACAAGAACATGTTCCTCAGAAACAGTTGTTTTTCTTGAGCTGCCCAATGATTAATGATCATTTTCATTCCCTATCAAATGGCTATAATTGGGAACATTCCCTATTTTCACACAAACCCATATAATGTTTTTCAATCATGTTGGACGACTTCCTGAGGGCCCATGTGAGTTGTCGGGCCAATTATATCAAAGCTGGTAACCATACAATTTGCAATAGATCCTCTTCAATCTTAGGTATCAATTCCAGATAGCATTACAGGATTGGTCATATAGTTCATATATCATAGATACAAATGATTGGTTTATAATTTATACATATACAAATAAACAAGATACTTCATATGCTCCAATCTGATTCTTTGCTGGAAAGTCTATTTTCCGATGACAACAAACATATATTAGATACAAAACGTGCAATGACCCATGTTCACTCATGTTCACCTCCTCAACTCTTTTAGGTTTACCCAACATAACAACCCCCTGCCAGATTGGCACAAGAAGCAATGGATCAACATGCCGCCCACATCTGCCACACCACGATCTGGCAGGAGAAGCAACGCTTCTTCAAAGGGACTTGGGGGTTTTTTTTTTCCACTGAATATGTGGATATGGCCACAATTTATAAACCACACTATGGATATTTAACTTGTTGAACTATCGATATCTACCCTCTGGTAATAAAACGTGGCTAGCTGGAAAATCCACCATTTAGTTAGATTATTTCCCATTAAAACCTCCATTTATAATGGATTTTCAATTGCTATGTTTGATTCCCAGAGGGTACCCCATTGAAAAAGTTGAATAGTTGGGATATTATGGGATTTACATCCCAGCTGAATTCTTGCCGTGGTTATGCAAAAAAAACAGCTGCACCGCGAAGGATTTAACCGGGGACTGGATTTGACAGTCGTAGCAACCATGGGACAGTTATACGATAACATGAGAATGTGGTTGCAAAAGACAAGACAATGTGGATTTAAATAGATCTCATGTGGATCTATATAAATAGATCTCATGTGCATACAGCTAGTAAAGGGTGTAGACTAGTTTTTGCCTACGGCCCGAAAACCGGACCAGCGTTTTTGCATTTTTTTTGCGTTCGAGGTTTTTTGGGGTGGGGGTGGGGTGGGGGGGGGTGCAATAACGTCATTAGTCTTCGTTTTTTTATTTCGCAGGGGGGGTGGTGGGGGGGGGGGCAATAACGTCATTTGTCTTCGTTTTCACAATCAGGCATCTATGGAGACACGTCCTCGGTACTTCGATGAACATCAAATGTTGTTACGCTTCACACGTCTTCGGTACTTCGATGAACATCAAATGCTGTTACGCTTAACACGTCCTCGGTACTTCGATGAACATCAAATGTTGTTACGCTTAACACGTCTTCGGTACTTCGGTGAACATCAAATGATGTTACGCTTAACACGTCTTCGGTACTTCGGTGAACATCAAATGCTGCTACGCTTAACACGTCGTCGGTACTTCGGTGAACATCAAATGTTGTTACGCTTAACACGTCTTCTGTACTTCGGTGAACATCAACTGTTGTTACGCTGAACACGTCTGCGGTACTTCGGTGAACATCAAATGATGTTACGCTTCACATGTCTTCGGTACTTCGGTGAAGCAAATGTTGTTACGCTTCACACGTCTTCGGTACTTCGATGAACATCAAATGTTGAACGTCATATGTCAAAGCGTGGCAATGGCGATACATTCAGCGGAACTCGAACGTCTGTGAAATCACAGGCAAAAATGTCCGCAAGTTGGACTGAGTTGAAAACAGGTTGAAATCAGAGCGCTGGCGCTGTGGTAAAACGCAAAGCGCCCCAAATTTCGTATACGAAATTTGGGGGTCCTCAGACATGTTTTTTAGGATTTCATGACACGAACTGTCACATTTTTATCCAGACATACTGTAATTTGCGATAGAATGTGCATAAAAATGGCTGTGTACATGTGCAAAACACAGCATTTTCTGCAATTGCAAAGGATCATGATCTGCAAAAACGATGAAAACGCTGGTCCGATTTCCGGGCCGTACGGAAGTTTCTGTCATCATGCCACTCAAAAAAGCACTTAGTGGCCATGGTCCACACAGATGTCCTTTTGTTTTTGGTTTCTTGATCAATAGATGGGTCAACCCCCCTTCATAAGCAATAGATGAGTCCATGATGATGCATAAAAACCAAACCGACCGCACTTTTTCCGAGAGGGCATGATTGATGCTCCCAAAACCTCGCTACACTGGCTGGATCACCTTTGTTGGTCCCGTATCATTCAAGGTTGGCAACTTGAAAAACAAAGTCCTTCTTGCTGGGGCGCGATTAGGCAAGCAAATGAGGGGGTGACCCTCTCACCAAACACAGTGTATGGTAGAACTTGATAGAACCCGTTCAAAGCATAACACCCCGGTTCCGCCCAGTGAATTCGATCATCATTTTGCTTCCTCGAGGGCGCTCATCATGCTCACGTGCTCGAAACTTCAAGGAAAACTGTGACTCTTTGACGTCCAACTCAAATCTTCATGCAGCAAAGGCAAATGAGGATGCTGATGTGGCTATGGCTCAAAATTATGGTACCAAAACTTGTCATTTTTAATGGTAGATTAGCATATATAAACCAACCAACTATTGGGTGAATAATTTTGAGCCATAGCCATGTCGTTTCACTGCATTTTGGTGGAAGAAAACACCGATGCAGTACATCTACGGCAGCCTCCTCTGTCGTTGGTTGCATAGTCTCTGTCTACGGCACTTCGTGTAGATGGATTTTCAGGACCTGAAGCGAATCCAGGTCGTGGAAGTCCCGTTGGAAGACACCAGAAATCACTTGGAAGCTGCGTTTCATGAGTTTCATCTTTCATCCGACCATTTCCGGTGAAGATCCCTTGAAGATTTGGGAACGCCCCAGCAACGACTGAAACTCTGCACGGATCTGCTCCCCCGATTCTCTAATCTGAAAACGAACGTGGGCAAAGAAGGGTGGGATTTATGCCGCAATGGGCGAATGTGGTATATATCACATTCGTCCATTGCTACATAGATCCCACACTGCTCTGCCAGAGCCAGCATTGGCATCTTGTGCCAATGATCAATCATCTTTGGTGGCAAGAGCTGTCCAGGGATATGGATCAGAATTGGGCATCCCAAGCAACTGGATTGCTAATGCTACCAACGACAAGAATATGCCCAGTATCTGCCTTTCCCAACAAGTCAAGAAGTTGGACACATAAAGCCACATGGAATGGATTCACAAAGCATCTTGCCATCAAAACCTTAAACCACGGCACGCGACTGTTCGTCCACTTGCGACGGCAAGAATGATGGAAAAGTTCTGAACAGAGCCATTCAGAAGTTTCAAAGAACTTGTTGTAGATTTGGCTCTACCGTTTTCATAAATTTTCCCATAATGGGCCATACAGTACCCCTCCAGTAGAAAATGCATCAACTTTCTTCGAAGAAGTTGCTGGAGTTGTTGCCCATCCCCTTAGAGGGTCGCCATGTAGTGGATACTGCCGAGATAGACGTCCCAGTTTCAAGTAGTTGCCACTTCCTGTGAGCACTTCCTGTGACGCGCAGGGTTTTGTGGTTCCAAAAAATGGCTTGGCACCCTGGTTCTCACATCAAAATAGATGGGATGTCTGGATGTGAATAAATCCCCTCAAATATTTGGTATCAATTGGTATCATAGGTTTTCACGCGTACTCATATTCTTGCTGTGAAATAGCATCAAAAAGGGGCCTCAATTCATGAATAGATCCAGTGCTTGACCAGGGCTTCATTTGGGGGGAATTCAATATGAGGGCACTAGGCTTTTTTGGGGGAAGGGATCGCTTCTTCGTGATGCAAGACATAATTTGTAGCAAGCACTTGGCACTTGATAGCTTGGATAATGCAGAGCGGCAGAGCAGTGGCTTACACTGACCCAGCAAGCATACCAATCGAGTAGAGAACTCTGAAAACCATGAAGCAAACTTAACCAAGGGATTTTACCTTCTCATCTCTCCTCTTTGTTGCTTATTACCCTTATTCAAAACGCCCGTGGGCTTTGGTGTTTCCATTGCTCTCATTGCTTTCCTCATTCCCCAAAGTCTCACGGCTTCACCAACCCAACTCCTGAGAACAGAAATGGCTACATCAAACATTCAGGCTCACATTTTTAGTATTGGAATGTACTGGAAAAACATCACAGTTGCTCTGATTGCAAACTTGCAGATGCAAAAGATTGATTTTGTTCCACTCCATGTAGCTGTCTGTATTGAGGGGCCCTTTCCCAAGTCCCTTGTTGGTGAAAGCCCTTGTGCAAGGCATTGGATTGCTGAAGTTTGGTGCCCTTTCTCAAGGCTAGTCGTGGTGCCTTTCTTCAAAGCCTTTTTGGTTTGGTGCCTTTTCCATCCTTTTCCCACGGCAATGTTCGTTTCCCTTTGCCTTTGCGTTTTACCAGGTCACTTTGTTTCCCTTCACCACAGTTGGCACTGCTGCTGTTGCTGGCACTAGGTCTGGCCGGGGGCCATGCTTCCTGCTGGGGTCTTTCGTTTTGGGCTGCTTGCATCTTCTCTTCTTGTTCCTTTTGCCTTTTCATCAACCTGTTGTACCTACTTCGTCCCATTGCTGCAAGCCTTTGCAGCTTCAGTTCCTCTGGGTCAGCTGGTGTGCCTTGCTGTTCCCTGATGAGTTGAAGCCTTCTCCTTTCTTTTGATGAGCCGGAGGTGGTGGATGCCCTTTTGAAGGGCTGAGGGGATTGCCTTCCGGACCCCTCATTTCTCCATTGATTCCATTGCTTGGTGCTCTTGTCTGCAGAGTAGCCATCATCCCACCCATCTCTTTTCCACTCATCACCATAGCTGTGATGTTCCCAGCCCTGGTTGTGCCATTCTTTGTGCCCCCAGCTGCTCCATTCACACTCACTCCAGCCATCGTCATGTTGGTCATGCCAGGTTTCTGAGGTCTGTGTTGCTTGGCTTTTGAGAACCCACCTAGTGTGAAGGCTTCAAAACTGGACGGCCCCAAGCCCTATCCAACCATCAGGCAGGGGGATGTTTCACCCACCAAAAGATGGTGGAATCAAAGGAAATCTGAACCAAAAAGTGGGGAAACTATAGCAGTCCAAAATCATCTGGAAATCTATGAACATATTTGCAACAAAGTGTCGTTCATCACCCATCCGAATTCATCAGCCAAGTGACGTTCGTGACGTGGTGGCTGCGTCTGGTAGATCTGATAGCTGCCGCCACTTCTCTGGTTCCACGTCTTCCCAAGAATCCGGAAGGTCTTCCATGGCTCTCCGCCCGGTAGAGGATGAGGCGTTTTAGCGAGCTGATGGGGACAGTCGGGGGCTTAGCTACCAACGAAAATCTGGAACTATCCATGACCCACAGCGAAACAGAAAGCTACATGGAAGGTCAAAGGTGTCATGGTTTTTGTTTCAACCTCAGCCAAACCACCGAAATGCCTTGAGAAGTCACATCTGCGGCAAATGAAGGATGAACGCATATTGGCATGATCCCTGAAAATGTGAGCCCTCAAACTTGGCGGAGGAATCCCTCAACAACTGAAATCATTATTGACGAGTTGCCAAACAAACAACAATCGACTAAGGGTCGTCGTCCAAGTGAAACCCTCCGTCAGCCGCCATCCAACCTGACTGGCCAACATCAACATCTGTAACAAGGGGATTCTCCAGTGAAATGGCTGGCTGTGTATCTTTGCGATTTTCAGGTACCTCAAAATGTCAAGATTGATCATGACTTTCCGCATGAAGTACCAGTACTGTACCCCTCTGTCAATCAAATACGTCTGGAAAATCCACCGTTTATATCCGTTTATAGTTTTATAGATCCTGTGCCCAGCTCGAAGCCTCCATTTATAGTTCGGGGATGTTCGGGGATTTTCCATCTTGCCATCTTTGAGGACACTGTTGCGGGTAAATCCCCTTCGAACGTCCTGCTGACCCATCGAGCAGGTACCCGCCTGAATCTGCCACACCACAGGGTCCACTTGTTGTCCATACCTTTGATCGAGCAATGGTTCCCACATGGGAAAGTCCACTTCAAGTTGGCTTGTGTCAGATGTATATATATATATGTATATATATATATATACAATATTAAATGATACAAAATGATGATATACATAATTACATAATATATATATATATATATTCTATAGAAATGCCTTATGGGTCGGAAGTATGGTTACAAACAAGCTATGCCAAGTAGATCTCTAAGTAGGAAGATGCCCTAAGTACGACTCAAAGGACATCTATCTTTGAGCTGCATTAGAAGGCTCTGAGCCTTGCGGGCCTTGTGGGTCACAGAACCACTGAGAAAAATGCCATATTTGCAAGGAAAATCTATAGCAAATGTTGCGCCAAATTTTGATCAACCCCAAAAGGTCCTGCGTGGAAGTATGCAGCTGCATTATTGCGGAATTTTCCATGAGGTACTTAGAAAAACATATGGGACTACAATACACAATAGGGCGATTGTAGAAACATCGGAAAGGGTTACTTTTGTTCATCATCCAGTGCTTGCCAAACCTCAGCAGCACAATGCCCTAGTCAGAGGGGATTCTGGCCACATCCTCCTATCCTGAGAATGTGCAGATTCCATAAAGAAACTTGTATGGAACAAAATGTCAGAACATTTAAATCATAAGTACAATGTGGTGCCCCCAAGATAGCTAAGTTGGTTTACAACTCCAATAACTATGGTATATTATGGTTTATAGTGGATATACCTATAGTTAATGGGGTTTTATTAATTTGACCCTTCTTTTGCTTGGGCTCAAACAACAATCGTTTGGACTCTTTTCTTTGGATGTAGTTTGATGTTTTTGCAGTGGCAAAGGGTGCCACGAGGCAACAGTCGGTTTGCGAAAAAAAATGCCATCCAACATACGAGATAAACATAGATAAACCCCATTGAAATATCGCAAAATGTATACTATAATCATCAAATTGTCCTTTAAATCTTTAAATATCAGATGAATAAAGTAAATAATCACATGTTTACAGAAACCATTGCAAATTTTGAACATGATGTCCAAGAATAGTGGACACAAAATACTCAAGGGGTTCCATGTTGTATTTTTTTTTTGCGGAATCGTCACTATTCGTCACTCCCGCAGCATGTCGCCCAGCGGCGAGTTATTCAAGTACGCCAACAAGAGATCTCGGCTGTTCAGCTGGACGCCTGCAGTGGACGCGGTAGGGATGGCAGTGAGATATGTATTGGATTCTATTGGATTTAACCACCAACAAATGGAGGAAAATGGGAATTTACTCATCAAAAATGGTGGAAGATGAGGGTGGGTCTCCGGACATGTTCCATAAACGACCAAGAATCTTGGGTTGCTGGGACTTGTCTCCGCGACTGGGGACCCCACCCGCAAGAGTTGTCTTGCTTTTTGCAAATCAGGAAAGATTGTGTCCTCATGAGGATCATGTTTTCTTGCGGGGAATTCATCTTAGCCTAGCATCTAGCATAAGTCGTTGGCAAAACACGTCAGGGATATTCTGCACCCATTACCGTTCATGGTGGGGTTTCCAGTCCACTAAATGATTTTATGACATCATTTCCCATAAATGACAAGAATCGTGGGTCTCCGGGACCTAAACAGTGAGTGAGGGATATCTCTGCTTTATGTTGCCAACCATCTATTCAATGCTAATGTTGAATACCCTGCAAGAAAACATGATCAAATTTCATTGGATTGGTTAATGGGAAAATTGAAACCGGAAACCTCTATATTTCATGGGAAAATCCCATGGGTTTCCTGTAAATTTTCCCTTAAACCAATCCAATGAAAATTGCCCTCCACCGAGGTTTACCGTCCAACTGGAATTGTCCAATGTCCAAATCCCAAAATCCAGTGGTTAACCAATATCTACTTGGTTAAATCTAGGATCCATGAAATCTCCTTGTTATGGATATATATAAATATAACTATATATATAATATACAGTTATATACACATTCATACTATATTTAATTCATAGGGTACCCAAAAATTATCAAAAATTCAGTATCTAATTTTCTTGGATGGCAATGTTGTGGTGTCCTCCATACACTATCATGGAATGACCATTTGAATCCATTTGAGCATTGTCACAAAAAAAAAAAAAAAAACATCCGCTGGTTCATGGGGATCCCGATGATGATCCTCAATACAAAAGGGGGTAGAATGTGGCTCCCCAAGTTATAAGTTGGTTTATAGACCCCATAAATGCTATAGTTATAAGTTATCATAAACCATAGTTATTGGAGTTAAAAACCAACTCAACTATTTTGGGGCCCCACATTGAAACAATTCAAATTCGCCACCTGGTTGATTATCAACCAAGAATCAAACATCACCTCTATCCCTGTGCGTGTTTTGATGGTTAAAAGGTTGAACCAGCTGTAAGTGATGGTAACATCTTCATTTATATAAAGGTGAGTGTCTATAATAAATATCCAATTCTAGATGTGATTCTCGGATATAAACTGCATCAATTCGAGAAAAGTCTCTAGATTTTCCCAGATTTTCCAATGAAAATCCCGTGGGAAACCTTTTTTTTCTGCGGTGAGAACCTGTGAGAACGAACTCGGTCTGCAATGGTGCAACTGACCTTGCTGAGCTGCGTGCTGCGTGGAACATTTCACCAATCCAAACGGGGAATCATGGTAACAATAGTCAATAGTCAAGTGTTTAAACGGGGATCACTATGATGATAACTATGATAACCATTGAGTATGGGATAATTATACAACTTAACCGAATAATATAAGCCAGATATTATATACTTGTAAGAACTAATTATTAACCACTAGTTTCACTGGAGATTCACCCAGTTTTTCCCATAGAGTACCCTAGTGATATCCCTGCAAGGCGAGGCCCACATCACCTGAGGGCCTCACCCTGTAAGCACAGTTAAAGTGAAGAGGGTTTATAGTGAGTTGATGATGGTGATTTTTTCGAGATGATTAACATGGGATTAACCACATGCAAAAAGGGGCCTCACCTTGTAAGTATAGTGAAGAGGGTTTATAGTGAGTTGATGATATTGATTTCAAGATGATTAACATGGGATTAACCACATGAAAAATGAGTCCCTAATTGCTTGGATTTGAGTGTTTGGTGGCCCCATGCTGAAAAACAAATATGGATTCCCTAGCTGGTGGACTACGTAAACATTGGGAAAATAAGAAATCACCTTAAGCAAACCGATGACAATGGGAAAAACTTGGGTATTTCCTTGTGATCAGTTGGGTTGTGATGTGTAGTTTCAGGGGCAGCGATTTGCCTTTCAATGAGACCACCATGAATTTCCATCATCTTCCATCAATGGCGGTTGAAACCACCAGGGAAAAGGGTTTATTGTTCCCTAAAACGCATCATCGAATGCATTGGGACTGACTTTTGGGACTCTACAACTTTTTGCGCAAATGATTTCGGCATAGGAAAGTGTCCCAAACTGTTATTCGAGTGTTGACAAATATGACCAACATCTAGCAACAAAACTCTCCCCTGCGAATTGCGTAAGAATCCATTCATTAAGTTTCGGTGGGGGGGGGCCAAACAGACCATGGCGGTTTATTCCATATTGGACTCAAAACCCTTCCACCGTATAAAATCCAAACCCCACCAAATGAAATTCCCAATGCATTCCAAACTCATTTCTACCTATATAATCCTATATAAATCTCAGATCTGAAGAGTTTGGAATTCAAGGGTCAATTTCTTCAGAACTCAATCCAAATCGCCGTCTGGGTTCCGCACCCCAGCCAGGTGGGTTGAGTGCTCGCACGGGTGGCCAAGTAGAAATCTGAGGCGCTGAATCACGATGGAACTAAGAGAGGATGATCGGATCGTGTTGATGATTTTTGATTGATTTTCAATCATATCCTACATGAAATTTGATGACATTCGATGAATTTTGATTGGTTTCAATGATATGATCCAACTTAAATTTCAATCCAAGTGGGTGTCGCTATGTAATTACAGATTTAGGTTCAATATATTGGAACTGATGAGCTATTGCCATCAGGCTTGTGTTGCAGTGCACGAACAATTAAGAAAAAATAAAACAACGCTACATTTGGTACAACAAGCGCCATTGAGTAATTGTAGTGATGTGTGATGTGTGCAAACGTTCATACTGAGCTAATATATAGATGGATAACTTAAAGGCACTTCAAACTTGATACCAATTTTGAAAGTCATGTCATTTAATTATACATATATAACGTTGAATCTTATTGGGATCTTAATATTGGATAATCATTTTCATGGGCTCATTGGTATTACAAGCTTCAATAATCATAGTAATACGAACATACTATCAATGACTATCATGTTCTACTTTTTCATACCTATCATATTATCCCATCATAGGACCTACCCATCGGAAGTTTACTTCATCGAGCAGCGTTGACCATGGTGGCGATCAGCTGGTTATGCCACCGCCTGGGCTCTGGTACTCCAATTGACCCTGGGTCCTCCACAGATTGGCTCCGTTGTTGCCAGTGCATACCGCGCAGCTGTTGTTCTGGAAAGCTGTCTGCAACTTGAACGTCTTGCGAACAAGATTCTTGTAAGTCTGAAAATCTTGCCCAGCAATCTGACGCCATGCAGCCATGGCGTCCAAAAGCAACTTAGGTTGCAGACCGCAATGTCGTACAGCCCTGACGAAATGGTGACAGAAATGTTGATTCAGAAAAACATGTTCTATTTATTGATTCCGGCTTTGAGGGATTATACTGAAATCAATGCCACGACACAAATTCCATGAGATAGTAATTCCATTACTTAAGACTTAACATATCATTTTTTGGCCAACATTGCCCAGGGGTATGGAAACGGATATCTAAGGCAATAGTTGTTGAGATGTTGCGAGGTTGTTTTTGATAAATCTGCTACCAGACACAAATGTCAATTGCATTGTCCCAACATATACATGAACATCAAACGGTGGATACCTGATAATTACATAATTATTCCAGAAGCCAAGCAAATGTAGGGAAAATTTGTCCCCCCATTTGTGAAAACGACAAACATGTTCAAGAAACACCGCAGAATCTGTTGTCAGAAACATGATAGGAGGCATTGCGGATCTATATAAAATCTAGACCCGTAATCCAGGCAATGATGATATTGCCACCATCCTTATCACTGTCTTCGCCAGAAACACCGCAGGTGGTCGCGGAAAAACGTAAGTAAGTCTTCGTCTAAGGTGTAGTAAATCTGAAAAAAGAACAAATGCATGTCGCTCTCTACAATAATTTATCTTAATTTATATATAGATCTATAGCAATCCTCAAAAAGGATAGAAGGTGGACAAATCTTACTAAAATCTACTCAAACAATGCTGAACATAACTTTTCGGCATCTGGGCGTTACTGAACATCAATCTATGATCAACATATCACCACTGCCCCATCATCCCGTGCCGAGGGACTCATGGAGGTGTACTCATCCGCCGCATCCGCCGCAATCTCCACCCTCACGGTTCCACTGATGACACCCGACAGCGGATCCTCGAGTTTCGTTTGGAGTTTCTCGGTTCTCGGATCTGAAAAAAATGGGGGAAATATGGAGGTTTCACTATAGCCAATAGGGAAAACCATAGGGAATAGGGATTTGTAGAATGGAATTTATTGCTGATTTAAGTAGCAAAAATGGGGGTTCATTGTTGATTCATCTCATTTATGATATTGGAAAAATGGTAGACAGAAAGTGGCAATTTCTCGGGTGTATGATAGATATATCAAACTACAGTATATAGTTGGATAAATTTAAATTTAGAAACCAACAAAACAAAACTAGGGGGAAAAAACAGTATATGCGCAGTGTTTTTTTAGCAAGGAAGGGCCCATCCAAGGACGGAAACACTACAGCCGTTCCAAATTGAGCAACATATTTTTGCATCTTAGGATGGTAGCGGCGGGTATGCATAATGATAAACTGCAACATATGTGTTTTTGTTTTCTCGATTCCCCACAATAGATTCAGTGATTCAGCTAGAAACCCTAAAACACCTTGGTTTAATGTGCTTCTATGCGTCCCATTAAGTGGCTGCATCTACCCCAACCCCTGGTGATTTTCATATTGATCATTTTGCCGATGCACCGGATCAAGTCCTCAATACAGTGATTCGTACAATCCCCTTTCACATATGGCAAATATCGTCATCAATAATATTGTATAATTCCCGAGAGTCAGAGATCAGTATAATCCCAAATGTATTGATCAGTATAATTTCTCTAGAATCATGGTTATACACATCAAGACTTACTGGTGCTAAACGTAGGGAATGGGGGTTGCTGGGATGACTATTTTCATGGTTATTATAGATCATTCCCTCATTCCCTGCTAAGCACAAGTAAGAAGAAACATGTTTTTTTGAACAGTGTTCAGTTTCTCACAGTCCTCATCAGTGAAGCTCATATTGAAGGCGACATTGGGTACTCCGCCACAATCATCCCTGGGAATGATGCTTGGACGCTCAGGTACCCTTGGTCAATCTAAGGGCGCATCCCCAGTGGATCTCTGAAAAACAAAATATGTTTATAAAGTGAATATGTGTTGAAACTCTGAATTTTGTGAATCATTTATAGGATGATTCTGCTACAAAACACGATTGAGATTTTCAAGCCAAGCATGTTGGAATTCAAGAGGGCACATGATCAGTCCCTTGGTCAAAAAAACATCAAGAGCGGAATGTAAGTCTGACGGATCTGAGTGAATGTAAAAAAAAACTCCATAACAATATAAAGGAATTGCAATTAATTTGGGTCGAATTGCAATTAATTTGGGTATGTTTTTTGAATGTGCCTTGGGGCTATGTAGATCGTATATATGTTGATACATATATATATATATATATTATGTGGAAATTCATGTGCAAACATAGTTTGAACGGAAGTGCATGTTTAGACATTTTGTCTGGTATTTGCCGTGCGTCATAAATTTTGCTTTGGGCNTATTATGTGGAAATTCATGTGCAAACATAGTTTGAACGGAAGTGCATGTTTAGACATTTTGTCTGGTATTTGCCGTGCGTCATAAATTTTGCTTTGGGCCTGAGTGTCAGTGTGGGACATCCAAAAAAGGTTGTCCCGTATAGACCGTATAGACTATATAGATTATATTTGTCTGTATATAAATATACATACACATATGATCATATGTATTTATATGTGATTCTCTTGGTGGCCTTTCTGCATCAGATTTCTCTGTCTTACTCAGGTAAAGTGCACGCATGGTCTGCTTTCTAGATTACTTAAACTTAGGGGATTAAAATAACCTACTGTCAAGTTCCACTAGCTTGAAGATAGAATAATGTTACAGCACAAATTTTAAGATTTTGAATCCTGCACCTAACATACTTTGTGCCATGTAGGGGCTTGAAAACACCTCGAAGCTCGTTTCGCTGAAAATCCAAGACTGCCATGACAGCTTGTTTTCACATCTTCAACCCCCTACAGTACGTAGCATGAATCAGGCCACTCATAGATTTTAAGGTACAGGAATTCTAGTTTGTGTTTGTTTAGATTAAAGACTTCCCCAGATTATCCTGGCACTCTTCTATTTTTATGTAGTTAGCATTCTTCACGAGAACTTTCAAATATTTCAAAGTTGACTGGATTCAAAATTGAAGGGTAAAAGTGTCGTCTTTGTCCTGGCAATCTTCAATCTTTGATCCATTGCAACTAAAAATTTCATCTAGGTTTGGACGGTCCGGTCCCCAAACAATCCAAAGTTCGGGATTGAAGATTGTCCGATGTGTTGGCAATGTTCAATCTTGAAGCCACTGGAACTACGTAGTGTAAAGTCAAGACCACCCTTAGAACAAATCTTAAGTACAGGATTGACAGTGAAGATTGCTTGAAAGGGTACAGGGTACTATACACAGCATTCCGTTGTTTTTTGATACTGCAACATGAAACAATCACATTGCGTTTCTTCTGGCCTTTACATGTGATTGGAGTTATCCATTCAAACATATGCATTTAGGAATGCTACTTTCCTTGATGGTTTGCACCCCCCCTGAAAGGAATATAGCAGGTTTGAAAAAAGTTCCAACTCCGAAAAAAGTTCCAACTCCAACACCTCAAGAGAATTGACACTCTCTGGAACAAACATGTTTTGCCGGCAATGCTGCGCCTGGTCAATCTAAATTACATGTGTGTATATATATATATATATTATATGTTATAAAGCACTGCATTTAACAAGGGCCGGTGTGCAAGATATTTAGGGTCCCCCAATGGGTAATTGAGGTTTTACTGGGATGAAGATAATTTTAAATAGTGCACCCATGTGTGCCCACCAAAATACTAACTATCCCAAATATCATCCCCATTAACCCAAGTGTGATTCCCACTGTCAAATACCTACTCATCAATCGGTTGAGGATTAAAAACCGTTGGGGGCAATCTTAGAGGCACTGGACGGGGCCAACTTTCCATGGAAAGTTTGAAGCGCTTTCAAATCTTCAATGGAAAAAATCAACTATTTTTTCAAGCAGCTAATTTGGGGTCAAAATTAGATGGAAAAAATCAACTATTTTTTCAAGCAGTTAATTTGGGTCGAGAATTAGATGGGTTTCGATCGAAACCTATCTAAATCTGGCATCTTCGACTTGGCATCTCTTGTGGCCATTTTAGAAATCGTAGGAAATCTGCCATTTGAATACCATTTTTTAGATCTCCAGATTCCAAATTTGAACTTTGGATTTAGATAGGTTTCGTTCGAAACCTATCTAAAGTGCCATGTCATGGGGGGGGCCCATCTAACTCCTCCTTCAAAAAACATGAGGGTTAGTTAGATGGAAAAGGGGTTCAGACCAGGGATTTAGATGGGTTTCGATTGAAACCTATCTAACTGAATGTCATCAAAATGTGAAGTGGAGATCTAAAAAAGTGATTATTTCACCTGCCATTTAATTTGGGGTCAGTAAGCAAATGTTTTCCAAAATCTCCACTTTAAATTTGGCCGGCTGAGGTGTTTTGCCCAAGGATAGGGCACATTGTCATTGGACAAGTTAGCCAGGGATTTGCCCAAGACTGTGGCTCAAGGCAACACACAATGTAGGTACATCCAATATACACATATTATGCTCTCCATGGCTCATTGCTTTCACTGCAGCAGGGTATTGGCTTGATGTGCTTGAAATCATATTCGAATGGCAAGCTACATGAGGATCGCTTCCAGTCAAACATCCTGGTGACTAGGTTCACCGAAAGAAATAATACTTCTGAAAGAATTGTTTTATTTCAAAGGACTGAATCTTAAAGGTAACACTCTACGTTTTTTTGCTGTGGATACTGCATTTCTTGAAAGACGGTGAAACCTATACTGCACTCTTTTCGCAGAACTGCTGCCCTCTCTGACAGTGATGCTGCACTTTCTTAGAGGAAGTGTGTTCTTTGAAAATGGGCGGCACCTGTTCAAACTGAGTGTCTAAATAGGGGATGAAATGATAACTGCTTTCCTCAAAGTACGCTACACTCTTGTGCAAGGACTATTGGCTGAACACATAATAGCATAGAGCAGCCTAGTGCAGAATCCTCAAATCTTTGGCAGGTTTGGTGCAATATTTTTGAAGGCACAGAAACGGGAAGACAACTCATCACAGTCCTGAACATTTTGAACAACAAAAAGTGCCTCTTCTGCGAGACTTTTCAGCGCCACACCAACGTATATAACACATGTATATGTGCATATGTGCGTTTAGGTATATACATATTATGTAGACATATTATACGTCCCTCCCAAAGAGATTTTAATACATAGACATGGGGTTGTGGCCACTTTGATGCCATGTGTGGGTGTGTGTGTGNACATATTATGTAGACATATTATACGTCCCTCCCAAAGAGATTTTAATACATAGACATGGGGTTGTGGCCACTTTGATGCCATGTGTGGGTGTGTGTGTGCGTGTGTACGTCCGCGCATGTGCGTGCGCGCAATCTGTCAAAACCAACGACCACATGAACCCACTTCACTCATGTTGCAAAGTATTTGGCATGTTTTGCTTTCTGACTGAACAAGAANCCACATGAACCCACTTCACTCATGTTGCAAAGTATTTGGCATGTTTTGCTTTCTGACTGAACAAGAAAAAGATCCAAGGACTTGCCAAACATTGGAATACACCGTGCAGCTAATATTTCCATGCGCGGCGTGTCAGGGGTGTGAGAAACACCACCGAGCTATGACGGGCAAATAGTCACACGACATCACACGACTAAATCAAACAAATCGGGTGAAATTGGGGTATCTTGCGTGTCTTGTGACAATTCGAAAATTACTCCCCGGTCCACAACCACTGGGGGCCCAAACACTCGAAAAACAAAAATGGTAAAGAAAATCAAAAAAAAAACTTTGGGCCACATGTCACTATTTTCCCTGACTGTTTGCGTTTTGTTCGTTGTTTTTGTGGGGAGTTGCTGGTGGCCCACCGGTTCCAGATCCGAAAGGATTCCTACAATATATTCTATATTAGTGCTAATGGAGGAAAGACCTTGTACATGATATATGAAATCAACTGGCACAGTAGAATTGGGTGTACTATTTATTCGTTAGATGCACTTGAAAGTGATTTCATTTTGTGTCTGCGAGGATTGTGAATTCCTTTTTATGTTGGAGTCTTGGGAATGAAGACAAAGAACAACAAAATTCAAAAATGCGTGGGCTCACAGCATCCCTTCGGTCAACACACATGGACCGCTGATGGGCTTCTAGGACATTCAAAAAGTCAGACCCAAATTAATTGCAATTAAACCCAAATTAATTGCAGTTCCTTTTTATTTATTTATTTATTTATTTATCATTTATATATATATATATGGGACCTTTAAATCCATTGCTCAGCCACCATTTTCCCCATTAAAAGGCCATTTAGAAGATATGCCCCATTTCAGACAGACCGTCATATTGCCATGTTTGATTGCGGAAGGGCTACATGTTTGTTGCCGGGCAGCATATAGTTGGCCATTGGTATGTCAGGACAGCTCTGTCGTCCTGGCTGGTCGCGCTACATTCGAGAGTCCGCCCTTCGAACGGCACAGGACCGAATGGACCTATCCATCAAACATTGGGATTTGTCACTAGATGGCAAACTAAAATGGCGATATATATATATAATATATAATATATTTTTATTTATCTATTTTTTGAAAAATATATTATATTTATATACATGTAGATTTATTTTTCTATATATATATATGTGTTTATTATACATCTATATTTATTCATATTTATTATATTTTATATATATTATTGAAATTATATATTTATTTATTATTTATTGATGTAAATTTACTATATGGTTTTTTTTTATATATCTACTAATGTATATATATATATATATATATCTATTATATATATTTTAAATAAATAATATATCTATATTCAATATATATATATATATTACAATTACATTCTATATATATGTATATATTATAGTATATATGTATTAAAACATATTATCAATATGTTTGAATACATATATATGTATATATATATATATTACATATTCTTTTATTTTATATTCATTTTTTCAATATATTTTGATATAATTTATATATTATTTTATTTTTTTTATATTTTATTTGTATCTATTATATATATATATATGTACATGTTACTAAAATGATTGTGTGATTAAAAAAAAATCAAAAATAGGAAGATATTGTTGGATTAGTCCACAAACGATGGATTTGTTTATGGGACTAACCAAGGAACATGGCGATTTTGAAGCAACCATACTGGGGATGCAGTGGGACGTATAGTCTTGTATAGCCACTATTAGCTCTCAGGTCCACAGAGGTGTACGTCCCCTATGTATATACATGTGTATATACATGTGTGTGTGTGTGTAGTGTACGTCCCCTATGTATATACATATATATATATATATGTGTGTGTATATATATATATACATTTCAAAATAGTATATATATATATATATATGTATATTGTTTTTTACATTTTTTATACATCAAACTTATGTTGATTTTCCATATTTTGCATCCATATGCATCCCATTTAGCACTTCTTCATACTAACTTGGTGACACCCAAGCGGCTCCCATTCATCCCAGTTTTTGGTGGTGTTGGATCTATTCATCACTGGTCCATCAAAATATCTGCGGATTGGATTCGAACCGCAGCTACATGCCAAGCGGCAGGATCACCCTCGAAATCCGAAGTGTTTAGTTAGTGCTATTCTACCTTAAAAACTTTGGAATAAACCATCAAACAATTGGGATACAATTAAGCACTATAAACATATATATATATATATATATCCACCAATAATGGAGATAAAAACCCTCCTGCTGTAGATTGATACACATTCTATATATATATATATATAGTATCAAAGGAAGTTTACTTAGCAAACTTCCAAGTTACGGACGGTGGTCATGCTTAGCATTCGCACCATCATGTCAACCACATCATCATGTCAACCTCATCATCAAGTAGCTGGGAAGTGAAAGAGTCCAGGAGCGTATGAATTCACAGGTTTTACAGGTATGGTGGCTCCTTGCGTCGCTAAGGTATTAGTATGGGGCCTGTGTTTATGCGATTGCAGGCCTCGATCGGGGAAAGTTGACGACAAAAATGCACGAGACTGTAGCAAGAGATAGACGAAAGAAACGCAAAAAAAAACTGTCTCAGAGCAGCCCCGGATTGGTGTGGTGAAGTCTGTACTGTTGACGCTGTGCGAACGTTGGTCGATATGGCGCGACGATTGTGGACGATCCTGTTTTGCGGGTTTGCAGCTGGCTGTGACAGAACGCAGTGGCACGGCTGCGATCACTGGTGATGCTGCCACTCTCCTGCTACGCGGGGTTGCAAACGCATTGTAACAGCTGCGGGAACACTAGTTCTTGACCAGAGGGAAAGAATTTGGTTGCAGAAGCTACAGAAGAGGTAGGTGGGAAGCAACTCAGAGCAGAAGCGTGTCAGAGCGGAAGTAGCTCAGAGAATAGGTACCTCGGCAGAGAGATCGCTCAGTGAAGAAGTAGCTCAACGAAGCAGTAGCTCACTCATCCATCCATTCATTTG
Organism: Symbiodinium sp. clade C Y103; assembly: GCA_003297045.1. Taxonomy (NCBI): domain Eukaryota; class Dinophyceae; order Suessiales; family Symbiodiniaceae; genus Cladocopium; species Cladocopium sp. clade C. Next base: position 128,421 of record BGPT01000782.1, on the reverse strand, counting down.
TCCATCCATCCATCCATTCATTCGTTCATTGTTTCATTCATTGATTCCTTGATGTATCGTTTCATTGTCGATCATCGATTTACTGATTCATTGCTTCATTGATTCACTATTCATCGCTTCATTGATTCATTGCTTCGTTGCTTCATTGACTCATACATTCAGTGATTCATTGATTCGTCGCATCATCGCTTCATTGATCTACTGGTTCATTGATTCATTGATACATGAAATCATGTGTTCATTGGTTCATTCAGCCATATAATTGATTCTTTCATTGGTTCATTTGGCATCTCAACCACCATTTGCTCATTCGTTGATGCACCCAACAACTTCGACGTTTCATTGCTTTTGCATTTCAAAAATTGTTTTATGCCATTGATTTCTTATAGCCAGCTTTGTTTTTTTTCGAAACTTACACTTCTGCAGCTGGGCACTACCTGGTACGTGGGGCCTACTAGACTTCTGATTTAATCATCAGGTTACCAGTTGCCACCTGGAATGATCCTTGAAGCACCCTCTTGAACGATTTTATTGGGTTGCTCCCTTCTTGGAGGTTCACCCAACTTAGTAACTGGTTAGTAAATAGGCTTATGACATAATATAGATACGTATAAATCTATATGGATCGATACATGGGATAAATTGGGAGAAGTGGATCACGATAAACTAACCCTGGACTTGCTGTACTAACCAGGAACCAGGGGTAACCACAACCACAACCGCTCTGTAAAATGATCCCGGCAGGATCTCTGTCCAAAACGGCCACGTTTCCGAAGGGATCTATCGGTGGTGCCTGGCGAGAGCGGAACGATGCAGCCCAAGGATTTTCAGGCGCCTGGTGGAACGGGTGCAAGGAACTGGAGAAAAACATGGGTGGAACATAGTGGAAGGATGGTGACTTCACGCAGTTCACCTTCATATCTTGGGATACGGGCCCCCTATGACTGTGGTTGTATAATGTTATCTATATATATACTACTACCCCAACTGCACCCCCAAGTATACAATGGGGAATTTCAATTTGATGACATCCCAAGTCTGTTGGTAAGAATCCAATCCTGAATGGCCACATTTGATGACACAGTTTAGTAATCCAACCCAGTAAGTAGGACGTAACCTCCCAAAAAATGAAATTACTTGGTGTAAGTAGGTTTAGACCAGTTATGAAAATGAAATATACCAGTTATATCCAATTCTGGGAAAATTTGGGTTACCTTGGCTTAGTAAATTGTAATCCTCTGAAACGATCCGTGGCTAGTTCACCACCTTCGGGGAATCTCCAGCAAAATTTCCGACCAGGCCGACATTGCCTACGATGTCTTGACGCAGGCGGTTTAAACAGGGATTGTTTCTGGAACCCATGTTTCGGACCTCATATCTTTGGTGACTATGTATGTTAATACTATATAATGTTAATTAGTACTCTATACAAATATAATACCTAGATGAATCAATAGGACGTGTCTGGAATTGATCTAGTTCCAAAATTGGTTGGTTAAACGATATGGAATCTTTTGAAATTGACTGTTTTTGAACCATAGCCAGATGATTGGGAATCACGCAGGCCACATGAGATCGTTCACTCATGAGAAATGGGATTGTTTGCCGAAAAATGGGAATTGAACGAACCAAAATTGCGGCTGAATCCCATGCAAACCCCACAAGAGATGGATACCCATGTATGACATTATATGACTATAGACTATAGTACCATCTATGATCGCACGAAAGTGTTCTACACATATTTAAATTAAGCTTCTCTAGGCATCATATCGGATGTCATATACTGTACCCAGATTATTTTCTTTGTTGGGTTCTTTCCCGGTTCTTTTTTACATCCATCATCATCCACAGGGCATTGGGCCCTATTGCTTTGCCACCGTCACCTTGTCCCTGATTCGAAGCTTGGCGAGGGAGCTGCGCGGTTACGAAGCTCCTGCAGATTTTTCGGGGAAGAAATTGTCTGGTCAAAACGTGGGATGAACTCGCAAAATTGGCATTAATGATATTTCATTGAGGATATATCATGGTTATGTAACTGGATATTGTGGAATATCAACGGCACTACAATGGTATAATATGGTATAATATTCCGCTCAATTTGATCACAACCTCACGCGAAGTCACTGGAACAAAGGTGCAAGGAAAAATCGCCCACAAATGGCGGAACTTTTAAGGTTAGCGAATTGCTATGCCCGGACAAATAGAATTTCCGGATTGGAGACTCAGATATGAACAATGTCCGGAAGAATTTTGGACAGTTTCTTATTGGAATTTCTGTTCATACAGAACCAAGTCATTTGAGAATGTGATAACAATGATAGCCACTTTTTTGGCCTTTCAGATTGGTACTAACCATACTGGATCTCATCACAGGAAAACGGCTTGAACCTCGGGATGGACTCTCCAATATTGGAGATAACACTGGAGAGATGGTGGAATGACTCTGTGTGTATCAATTACACTAACCCTTGGTAATTTAACAGTTTGCTGTGGAAATTAACTTAAATAACCATGCTGAATAGGTAATTAAATCTAAAGCTCCATTTTTCATAGCGATGTGAAATGACCCGGGAGTATGTTATGGTTTTGATATGGTTGATATGACCTGATGTATGGTTGCATTATTGTTCCTGCATGGTGAATCTATACTCTTAAGTTCATAATTCATACAATATTGGTAGTGGTTGCTGAACAATTTGTTTTGCCCATATTGAGCATATGACAAATGGTCCTGTTTGAAAAAAGGGTATAATCCCCAAATGCACAAAAGGCAATTTCAATACGAAAATGATGATTCAGTACAGTAGTTGATTTAGTGGTGCCCTATTTTCAGAGAGACCAAAATAATCGTGTTGCTTGTACAATTCCGAGTCACAATGATCTCAGATTGTTGCCTGTGAACATGTCCTTGTTTGTCCTGGTGCCCACAGAAATTGATGAAGGAAAGACCTTCACAACAGTAGGGCACTCGGTTTGTAACTACAAGAAACGGATGAAACCAAACAGAATGGGCATGCAATGGACTGTATAGTTTTTTTTTCTTTCCAAGCTGTAGTGTATCATACTGTATCTATATTTCTGAGGCCGGCTGTGACCCAACTGAAGAAAAACTGGTTCGGGTGAACGGGAGGTTATGGTACCCGTGGGATCAGATGGGACGACCGCAGATCAAGTACTTGATGTTGTGCTGTATCCACCCAAGGTCAAGGAGATTCTCAAGGGCTATATGGATAAATGATCAGCTGGACATGTGACGTGGGTTTTATTTGTCAATCAATGGATTGGTTTAAGGGAAGATCGCGAGGAAACGACGGATTATCCCATGAAATATAGGGGGTTGACCTGTAAAACTGTCCCTTAAACCATCCCAGTGAGTTAAAGCTTTCATCCTTGGGGAGGATGACCGCCTTGTTGAGCTGGATTGTAGCCAATGATTCAAACCCTGGGTTTGCTGAAGGTGATTGTTTATTTCTCCAATCCATTTGGGGAATCTATATACAAAGACTATCCTTTTCTTGTTTGAACCATGTTAAGCAAATCCAAGTCTTCTTTGTTGGAAATTAGATGGATAAAACATATCTCATATCCCACTTCTGGAGTTGTCAACCCACTTCAGAGGGGATCAACTTACCGTCAAGGTGCCCTTTGCAAAAAACCAACGCGCCGAGGAAATTTGAGTGAGGAAGATCCCCTGAACCACTTGAACTTTGTGAGTTTGGTGTCCCTCGGGCTGCGTGCAACCGTGGGATTGTGGTCCCTAATGGAAAACCACATATGGCAGGGGGGGGAACCATGCCCTCAGTGAGACTAGGGGACAGAATGGGATAGTGATATCATGGCCGAAAGTCATGGGTGAAGGTGGTGAAACGTTGATTTTGAGATGACTGTAACATCAACCAGAAATCGGCGGCGAATGTCATAGCGTCATAAGCGGCTGCTCCAAAGTCCTAGCAGATGAGGGAGACAAAACCCTCCCAAGAGCTGAAGAAGTAACACATGAACATCCAGAGATGGAGATGTGTTGCATAGAACAGGTCACTACTGCATGCCAAATATTCACCGGTCCAAATTTTGATATTGCAAATGAACCGCCAATAGACATGTACAGTAATCCTGTCCAGATCAACATCAACCCAACAGCGTCACGGAGGCTATGGACCCCACTATCTTCAGCAATGGCTAGTGCACACAAGGTGGTGCCCCCTAGATAGCTAAGTTGGTTTATAACTAGGTTAACTATGGTTTATAGTAGATATATCCATAGGTAATGGGGGTTATAAACCAACTTATAACTGGGGGGGCACCACCTTGCATGGTCACTCAATTTGAATTACTTACAATGGTTATCGTAATGTCCATCTTCCAAGGGATGTGCATCCCCCTAGAGTGCTTGCAAGTTCTACAATGTTTTCGTTTTGTATATGAAAATGATGGGAAGATTGTACCCAAGTGACTAGGATTTGTTTGGATAGCTGGCTCACAACCAACCACTGATGAACACTGATGGCTATTTCATTTAGTTTGTGGTGTTGTAATATTTTCCCAACAAGCAGGGGATTTCCCATGGCAGCCCAAACCGGCAACTATTAGAGACTATTAGACACTGAAGCCGTTTCTATGAGATCTTGTCACTACTTTGGGGTGCATCCCAGTAAGTAAGTGGTTCACATCACCTCCATATGAATCAATTCGGTTATCTAATGTTGAATCAATCTCATACAAGTGGTTCATAACCAAATGAAATAAGATTAAATAACTCAGTTGTATAATGTTCATTAAGCAAAGGATGTTTGGGTAGAACATGTTAGAACATTTCCGAGTTACGGACGATTGTCATGGTTAGCATTCCCACCATCCTGTCAACCCCATCATCATGTCAAGCACCCATCATCAAGTAGTTGGGAAGTGTACCAGTTCGGAAGCGCGTGAATTCACGGGTGAAAACACTCTCGCGCGCGAAACCCGGTTTTTTTCGCGTAAAGTCCCTTCCCTGGTCGCCGAAGTATGGTCTCTGTTTCCGTGGCTTTGGGGATCCGTTTGGGAAAGTTGTCGACAAAAGCGGACTAAGCTGGATTGCAGCTGGTGGTTGCTAAATGCAACGTAACACCTGCGCGAATGGTAGTTTTTGACCATTGTGCTGTTCTCGTGGCATGCAGAATTGCAGCTGGACGTTGCAAAACGCACTGTGCTGGGTGCGCGAAGAGAAGAATTCGGTTGCAGCAGCTATTACAGAGGAGGTAGCTGGGAGGCAGCTCAGAGCAGAAGTAGCCCAGATAAGCAGCTGCTCAGTGAAGAAATAGCTCAGAGAAGTAGCTCACTCATCCATCCCATCCGTCCCTCCATCAACTCATTCATTTTTTCGTTCATTGATTCACTGAATCATTGATTCAGCGGTTCATTGATTCAATGATTCATTGATTCAGTGATTCACTGCTTCAGTGATTCATTATGATTCATTTTTTATTCGTTGACTCATTGACTGATTGATTCACTGACTCATAGGTTCATTGGTTCGTTGATTCGTCGAGTCGTGAATTTCTTGATTCGTTCATTCATTGGTTTCCTGATTCCTTGTTTCACTGCTTCGCTGTGATTCATTGATTTGTTGATTCATCCTCTGATTTATTGATTCATTGGTTCGTTTCTTCATTGATTCAATCATTCATCATTCATCCTTCACTGATTCATCGATTCATTGCTTCATTACATTGATTCATTCATGTCATGTCGTTGGCATCTCGACAACCTTTTGCTCATTCGCAACTTCAACGCTTGGCTGTTTCTGCATCTCAAAAACTTCCCTGTAGGCCATTTTCTTCCTAGAGTGTTTTTTCTTTCGAACCTTCTGCCCCAGCGCATGCCGGGCACCACCTAGTAGATTTTTGGTATTTTTTTTCACATCATATGGCGCAAAAAAAGGTTTTTTGGGTCCACAGTTTCCACTGGGTCCCATGATCCAATGCCTGGGTCCCAGGTATGGTGATGCGAATGTCTTGACTCTTTCTGTTCCTCAGCGCAAAGGTGATGACCAAATTCGTCGGGTGACCCCCTAATGACCGAACGCTGGCATGATGGTTTTAAAAAAAAATATTCCCAAATGATGTTTTCAGGTGGAAAAATTGTAGTTTACCAAATTATAATGGTTAGGATGTGGGATGGCGGCCAGAGATGTTCGGTGGTTTTTGAAGTGAGAAAGCGGGTATTGCAACGCTGCGTTGTTTATCATATGGCGAGGCATTGAGCAGACGTGCCCCACATGGAGTGTTCATGTGTTTTTTTCAGTTTCCTTTCCAAGCACATGAAAATATTCCTTGCCAACCAGCTGCATCATTGCAAGCTCCGGTTTCCGTTTTTTTTGCGTTTGTTCAACTGCAGATTGTATCAATTCTGTGGTTGCTGCAAATGCGGCCAAATGCGAAGTGGAGGATGATCATTTGGGTGTGCCTTGGCGTGGGGTCAAAGCGGCTGGAAAAACCAGGGAATGTTAGGGCCAAACCCCTCAAGTTGTGGAGTCAGGCACTCTGAACCACTATAAATATAATTACAGATATAAATAGAGGGTCATTATAAAATCATTTTGTCCCTGAAAAACTCAAGTAGAGGACCTATATAATTTATATGTCATGGCACAAATCATAATGAACCCCAACACGCTAACTTAAACCACCCAAAAGAAACGCGAACCATGAAAAATCAACATGAAACACTTACACCCGAAACCCTAAAACACCCATTATTCTACAACCCTGGAACCCCTTGAAACTTAACAGTGATGGCGGGCGAAATGAGGTGTTTGGGATTGTTTGGGCGTATTTTCTGTTTTCGACTCATCAGGAAAAGATTGCAGTTGCAAGCGGCTCAGAATTGTTCAAGCGTTCAAACTAGACTGGTACCTTCTGGTACTCAAACGTGTCAACGGAAAATAGTCCATTTGCAGATGATTTTCCTACGGAAAACTAGAATGGCATAGCAATTATGAAAGAGTTTCTATTTGCATGTTTGATTGCCGAAGGTCCAGTGAGTTATTCGACATCGAGGCCCTTTGTGAAGGTGGTCCCTTCCACCAGATGTTTGATGCTCCATATCCTTTGCGAAAGCGAAGCCCACCTACCCAACCAAGTAAGTTTCCTATTCAAAAGCCAGCAACCTTGAGTGCATCATTCTCCTTTATCATTCAATATGTTCATCTCAACCATGAATGCAGGACACTCAATGCTTCCAAAATTCTATGGGTCTATGGGATCCTGAAAACGGCAGCAACTTTAAGCGACCTCATCATATGTTTGGGGGATCAATAAAGGCCTTTCAGGTTGGTGGAATTCATAGTTCATCCAGATATATCGGAAGGGCTCAAAAGTATGTGTATTTGTACATATATATATAATATTATATATACATACACTACACACATACACCAAGAAAGGATGTTTAGATACCCAATGTAAATTGAGGCTAAATTATCACAAGTTGTGCAGGTCGGTTGGTACCTCATGTTTGAGCCATGGCCACGGGTAAGAAAACACGTGTTGCAAGGGAAGAATCTGAATCAATCTCCCAGATGTGCATATACCGAGGGACGCGTCGAAGGTCAGGTTTAAGTCATGAATAAAACCCCAGAATCTGGTTTCGGTGGAAGATCAACTTGGTGAACACATAAAGAATCATCAAGACATGTGAACATATGCCCTCTGGCTATTTGACAATATTTATCATAGACATAGAGATGGAAAATTGCGCATTGATAGATTGTTTATAATGATTTACCTATCAAGAATGAACAAACGATGATTTTCCATGGCAAACCGTTGAATAACCAGAGGGTATATCACTCAGGTACTCTGTGGCAGTAACACAATAATGGAATGATCACCTGTTTAAAGTGATTCCCGGTTTGAATTTTGGAGATCTTTGATTGAAACGTTCGTTGTCCGATGAGTATCTCCCAGTGAACACACATGCTTCTCTCTATCCCCTGGAAAGCAAACCTAACAGTGGCAAATCCAACATATTGAGGTGTTTCTCAGTATCAAAATAGATCTCCCCATGTTTTACAACGTTGTTTTCCTGAAAGAAAAGAGGTGGATTTCTTCCCGCCGGTGAGCTAACTCGCGGCGTTGGCACTGCCAGTTTCAGCTCAGGATTTTGGCCTTTTGGTATACCTACATGTCTGTACGCTGCATTGTGGACCCAAACCTGATCTTTTCGGAGGAGATCTTATGAGATTTTCGACATGGCCCTCAAAAATCATCAGTTTAGACCCCTGATGCGTCTCGGGTATTTTCATAAACATCATGGGGATATGAAATGGAATGGGATAAGTCAGGTGACCCCCAATGTAATTCTTTGAGTTCATGGATGGGGCGAATCTTGACCGACAACAAAAAAAGCGATTCGTGTCGGACACATCTGATCCCCAGCATTCTCCAGCTATCGTTGAGGGGATCACCGAAATGGGGGGGGTTTGGCAAAATCCCCAATTTCCCCAGCATAAGAATCCGAAAGTTTGATTCCTCCAAACTCTGGTTGCTTGAATGCTGTTTCAGCATGGCTTATCGAATAGGGGAAATAGCTGTGAACATGCCAAGTTTGGGTGATTTTATGGGGAGAGGTGACCAGGGATTATCACCCGGAAGTTGCGGTTTTGACAGATTGAAACTTTCCATACATGTTAGATGTGCCAAGTTTTAACCCAAGATGAGACTATCTTTGAGATCCTACAGATAGCTACAGTAAGTCTCAAAACACGGACAACCTCCACAATCGTGGAAAATGGTTTCTTATCAAAACATATCAAAACCATTAGAACAAATCCGAAGAGAGACGACCGGTCTATCAACTTGGCGTATGTTAGGATCTCCGAGCTACCGAAGGTGCTAAAAAAGGGTTTGGTTGGAAATTGTATCAGAAAATCTCATGGTTGATCATCGTTTTCCCATATTTTCCCCATAAAAGAACGGCCATTTCATTTCGGGATATTCCCTTTTTGGATAAACCCACAGGATCCAAGAGCTGTGTGGGTTATCAACCTGGTCTCTGAGGTTCTGCTACAATTAGTGAAGTGCAATATACCACCTATTGGGTATCTTAGTAGAAGTGAGCAATATCCCATGTACCCTCTGGTGAACTCACATAGCTACTGAAAATGGCCATAGAAATAGTGGATTTTCCCATTAAAAATGGTGATTTTCCATAGCTATGTTAGTTTACCAGAGGGTAAATCTAAAAGTGTGGTATAAACTATAAACCTTTACCTCGCTATATCCCGTGTACATATGGTGGCTATCTCCATATATCATCCATGTATATCCCAGCAATTGGGCGCTTAAGACTTCAACTTAAGATACCTCAAGTGTCGCAGCAAAGAGACGGCCCTTTTTGGCCCAGCCTTTTTCAGGACATTTGGCTGAACCACATGGTCTTCGTTGCATTCACATCGACACTTGGTGGTTTAAGAGAGGGAAGACCCAAATGGGGCTTTGATGGGCTTGGGCTTGGATAGGGTGGAATGTGTTTTTTTTTTCCCTTTGTTGTTGTGGTTTCATAAACAAGTTTCCTATAATTTACGGAATTATAAAACATTGTAAAATTATATCATATTATATTATTCATGTATCTATATTATAGCTACATACAATACATGTGATTTTCTTCCAGCCGATATTATTTCCTCGATTTGCGCCGCGGTCCAAGGCTCAGCTTGGGCTTACCTCGGCCCTATGTATGGCTGCTGACGTTGGTGCACTCCGTTTTCTTTGTCATCTATACTGTTGTAAATGCAGAAAGCCAACGCCTCAGGCGGTCGGTTTTTGTATGTTTTTTTTTTTCGCTTTTTACATGATCAAGTTACCTGGTTGTTTCTGGTGGAAGCTGGGGAAACCTGCGATTTCGCTGAGGCCCGAAACTGCAGTACAAGCCCAGCGTGGGTTTGCAAGTGTTTTTAGCAACCTGCATGGAGGGGCTGTCGAGGTGGATCGTCCCACTGCAAGAGGTTTGTGGTTGAGCAGTGCTCCGTGTTTTACCATATTTTGACCATGGACATATGGAGGTTTCCTAAAATAGGGGTACCCCCAAATCATCCATTTATAGATGGATTTTCCACATATAAACCATCCATTTTTGGGTACCCCTATTTTAGGAAACCCCCATATCTGTTTAAATGTCGTAAATGTTGGATAGTCCCACTTCTTGTTAAGATTCATCATACTTTCCAAATGTAGAGTACTGGATCCTTTCCATCTATATACTCTCTGTCAATTTAACATTGTTATGGAAAATGGAAAATGACCCATGTGATTTAATTTGATGACATACCTGAGATTAAATAGTGATGGGAGACATAGTAGACTGTTAAATATGACATCATAAACGGTAGAGAATCTATATTTATATCCCTCATTGTATCACCACTAAATCATATTGTAAGGGATAATTAAGTGATATAAGTGGGTCACACCAAAAATGGGATTGGCTGGTGATGATTATATCCAATGATACATCTATTATATTTTACATAGCAGACTCTTACATATTGCCATCATAGGAAAAAAAAAACTAACATATGTGTATAGTATACCTCATTATATCATAATGATATCCCATAAGATAGCACCACTCCCATTATATCATATTGAGTCACCATAATTCACTGACCCCACCTATAAAGGCCTTTCTTTTCAAGCACTGTGATCCAATGGTCCAAGGTAGCTCTCATGGCAGTCTTCACCAAGTATAGTCAGCATCTGGACTGTCGAGGTGTCAGGGGTCGACAGTCCCAAATTCTTCAGCTTAGTGATTAAAAAGACATCGAACATGAGAAAATGAAGGCTGAAATTGAAGAGGATTGCTTTCCAAAATAGATATTTTAAGCATAACATTATTAAGCATGTTCAATGGGGAAACCTGGTGGTTGTTTTTTGGGGGGTCCTTCCTATTTAGCCAAATTTTCTAGGAACACCAAATGGAGATGTTGTAAAAACCTTCCGAAAAGGCCCCGGAGAATGGCTGGTAAGCTGTCGGATGTGGGCAACATCAAGGCTTAAAATCATGTTTCGACCTGCAGACCGTTCATCATCCGGTGGACACTCCAAGACATGTTTCATGTGAAAGCTGAAACTAATTGGTCGTTTGATACACTATATACCCTCTGGTAAAACTAACATAGCAATGGAAAATCACCATTTCTAATGGGAAAAGATCCAATATAAATGGCAATTTTCAATAGCAAACTGTTAGTTTACCAGAGGGTACTTATCTTCGATCTGTTTAGATATTTGGGTGAAGATCATATGCCAATCCAATCCATTCCCCACCGAGCCTTTCGAGATGTCGCACTGAGGGTGTTGACGCAAGTCAACCATTCACAGGCGCCGAGCGATGTCAAGTTTATCTCAAATAAGCGTTGGGTCGATATTTGATATAGTATATATCTGGCAATGGGCTACATTCCCAATTCATAGCACTTTAATATATGTTCATCGTGAAAATGATGATGAATGGTGATAAGACACCGTTTTCAGATGTTTTCAGACTATATGGTTGGTCCTTGAGACAGTATCTATGCACCTGATTTTCTGGTTTCTTGTTGATGGCGGAAAAGGGATGAGAAAGGGAGGACATGCTTCACTTTCAGCATAATTGATGAATGAATTGTGAGTAACCAACAACGCTGCAACATGCTGTTGGGAGGAAGCATGGTGAAAATAGATGTAAATATAGGTATGTTAGAAAGATATTAGAAAGATCTCACTGGAAAACCAAGACTCATCACTGCAAAGGTGATTGATTGATAGTTTGTAAGGAGAAGCACCGTTAACATGACTTACTTCAAATATGTGAGGCTAGTCTACCTTTATTGTCATTCTATTGGCTATGTTTTACCATCGTTTTGAATTGTAGATAGAATTCACTGGACATTCCTATTTGAGCCATACCTACTATTGCCAGCTACAGTAGGTCATTGTTCTGTAGACTGAACACATTTGTGAAGTCACATGTTCTGTTGTTCAATATATCCGCATGTTTGTCCGTCATATCCCTACTGTTCGTGGTTCTGTTCTTATGATGCGGTAGCAGCATGACTCTTGGTTTTCATGTTTGATATTTCGATTTCAGTAGTACCCGGCGGTAATAGAATATGTCAATGGACAGCCCATTTAGTTCCATGATTTTCCAGCTATATATAAACCTCCATGGAGTTCTCCATTGAGTTCGGAACCCAGCCATGTTTGATGACGCTCCAAGACTGGAGCCCCGAGGTTTCTGCAAGGTTTCTATCGCCATATTGGCCCCATCCTACGAGTTTTTTCATAGGTACACCCTGGTGCATACGGATGTATGACCCAAGGTAATTTACATCCCAGCAAAATGATTCTGGAAAAACTGAAAGATATCCTTGATTACTTAACATGGCGATGGAAAATGGATGAAAATGGTCCATTTATGGATGATGTTCCATAGTAATGTCACAATTTTGGATAACCAAATGGTAAATTGGCAAATTTTCCATTGGTTGATGCTGAAAAATTTCCCCGGTCAGGCCGAGGCGGAAGTGATGGCCCGCATTTGTGAGGTGCCACGACTGTGGATTGCGCAGTGCTTCATTGATGATTGTAATATGTGATTGTCTGAAAATGGGGTATACCCCAAATGGCCATTTTAATTGGGGAATACTTAAGGATATTAATTAATCCATTGGAATTGGGGGGACTATATCTTCAGACAAATCCAGATCTGTTTTAAGAATGTTACAATAATTATATTACGATAAAGTAACTGATACATGTGATATAATATCCCTCTTTATGTTTATGTATTCCTATTCCAATAATAGATTGAAAAGGTTGATCCCTTCTAACCACAAGATAGTAGAACCAACATATTGACAAACCAATGAGTTTTTGATAAGTAAGGAATGAAATGTGTTACCCACATTTTCGTAAGAACTGAAGATGTTAGCTTTGTGCAAAGATGGGAAGGTTAGATCTAGGGAAACCGACTAGATGGGTAGTTTAGTCCAACTTGTAATTTCACCATTTTGACAGGGATATGTGAACCGGACCAACTGAAGGAAGTGTTTTTGATTGCAGAGTTTATGGTGTACATGTGTGTTAAACCAACAAAAAGTGGGTGGTATAACGTATAAATAAAGCCAAAGGATATATGCCCAAATTTAATGGGTTATATGCTGTAATAGATGGATCTGAATGAGGTATATATCTTATATTGATATGATGTTCCCACCAGTTTAACGATACACCGCAATAGATGAATACAACATTACAGCCAACAGCATGATTTGGGTTTGGTTTAGACTAGGGATGCCCCAATTTCTGGTGCTTGAGGAAAATGATGATCGACCGAAGGTCAGTGAGAAAGCTGGGTATGCAGTTGGGGTTATCACAATGGGTACCACCCATGGCATTCTGACCCCCATTAGTTGTGAAAACCCCTACAACTACGGTCATAGATCCACTTGTAGCTGAAACTGCGCCCCAAAGTAGCCACCACAAGTGAAGTTTGGATATAACTGCCCTGCTGTAACTATGGGGACAAATAGCCATTTGTTAAGTGGAATTGCACCCCCAAGTAGAGCTGTGGTTTTGTCGCCTCATTGCACAACTATTATTAATGTTGGATATGCGAACCAACCGCGATTCTCAATCATGACAAATTTACAATTGCCGCTGATTCATCTATGGTGGTGACTCCACTGGAAGATTTTTTTCATGGTGAGCTGTTGGCCTGAAGGTTTCCTCTCGTCCCAAAAGTCGTATGTGAAGGAGTTGGTGAGCTGATACCCTGCTCCCACATCCTTGGTGCCTTTTTCAAGGGTGGACGGTGATCGAGGAGGAGTGCCATCGCACCAAGATTCGTCCAGATCGAGTTTCTGGCCTGGAGACTGCACCACGTGCAGAGTTATGAGCCCTGGTTGTCCACGCATCCTTCCCGGCGCCAAATTAAGAGAGCCAAGAACCAACAGAACAATCATGGTAACTATTATTGTTTGTTGCCCATACACTCATTTGATGCAGTACTGATTGCATGCCATTGGCATTTTTTGTTGCTGCAGCTTCCATTGTTTGTCATCTATTCTATCTGCATTGCTGATTGTCTTCTGCGATTCCGTTTCGATAAAAATGCATCAGCTTATGTGGGCGGTATGGAGAACCAAGCATTCAAATTGGTATATCATATGTGGTTGATCCTCCTTTGTGGACGAAGCCATATCTCCATTGAAGCCATATTGACCGGTAGTTAGGAGATAGCTCTAGGACCGATTGAGATCAGCCTGATTTACTATCCATTAGCTATGCATTTTCCTGATTTCGATTGTCCATAGTTGTTCCATGATGTGTATCATGTGCATACGTTTACGTATTTATGATTGTATTATCAGATACTTGTTATTCATCAAAAAAAACTCAATGTCTATATTTCTTGTAATTTTTACAGATGAACATCGTCATTGTCTATCTATCTATATATATATATATATTATATTTAAGAGTATATAATCACAATTAACCAAAGTATTCTATTTTTTTTTCCTAGTATACCATTATATTATATATATAATGTATCCATATATCATATCCATGTCCAGCCACTGCAGTGATCCATGGTCAGCTCTCCGCCAGGAGGAAGCTCGCCTGGCACGAGAAGAAGCCAACTTCTCCGCGGAGCGCGCCCGCATGGCCGAGGTCTGACGGTGCGGCGATGGTCACTGCGTTGTTTGGCTTGTGAAAGCCATGGTGAAAAGCTGGGAGTTCTACGGAGTTCATAGGATTTCCATGGATTTAGGTCTGGATTTCGATGTTTTGAAATCTATGTCCAGAAATTTGTGACTCCTGAAACACTGATTTTGTTGAAGGTTTAGTAAATCTAGATAGAATGCAATCCCAGAAAACCTGGATTTTATCATATTTGATCCAGAAGATAGAATAATTCAGTAAAATCCAATCCTGTAGCTACCCCCAAGCGAATGGATTCCAAGCCTAGCTTTAGAGATGAACATGGACCCAGTCAATATTTATGGTCCTATTTGGATCTATCATGATTTATCACAATTTTGGTTGAGTGAACTGAATTTCAATGTTGAAACCGATGCTGAAAAGAAATGGTTGCCTATATGCTAGGGAATATGGTGCTCTAACCGTCAAAATATCGGAGAAACAAAGAGGTGAAGGCTTAGACAATAATCCAACCTTAAACATAGAGAATTTGCCAGACAAAAGGGGGGGGTTTTCGCCAGCCTTTGATGGGTTGGTCTTGCAAATACAAAGTGAATGGGCAAACGACTTGGAAGAATGTAGTTTGGTAGTTTAATGTGTGCCATTTTGAATCATTTTGATAGATCTGTATACTGTAGTACTGGCTATGCTTTTCAGGTGTATGCTGGGTGTTTCAGAAACTCGTGGTCAAGCTGGAAGGAAGGAAATTCTGCGTAGTTCATGGCAAGAGTCTGGAAATTTGAAGAGGGTCTGTTGGTGATTCCTGAGCAATTGAAATCAATAAGAAGGATTCTGAATGTGGAGAGTGACCACGTTTGACCTGGAGATGTTTGCAAATTCAGGAGTCGTTTGACATGTAGGGTTGGTTTTTTGCCTAGATATTTTCAAAAATTTTTGACCTCTACAGTGTTCTCCTTGTTCACTTCTTTTCAGTTGCGTGTGCCGAGTGTTCTCCTACAAAATCAAGGGTACAGAACCTTTGGTAGTTAAACAATGGCCAATGGAAAGCCACCAAGTCACACCCTTGACATGTTCTTGGTATTCCAACATATATATATATATATTGCACATATTTTAATATATTGCTTTATATTCCTAGTATTTCTTCATTTTTGCAGATGAATCTCCCATGTTGGTTGGGAAAGATGACTTAAAACGTCCCGTTTGTTTGGTTTACATGTGGTGATTTTTGATGGTAAGCACTGCCACTCAAAACTGCTCAAGGGGAACTGATCCACCTGAAATGAGGCCCCCAAGGTTTCGTGATGTGAACGTTGCTAGAAATAACCGGCAGAATATACCCCCGAATCAACCCAATCCTTAGCCAGTAGTAAGTCAACTTAGCATAACTTAGCTATCTAGGGAGCCTCGCCCATGTACCTGGTTGTTTTTGTTGCGCCTAGACCCTTGCAACCAGATGTGGCAGTTCCGAGCTGCACACAGGCGGAAGCTCGAGCAGCACAGGCCGAGAATGAAGCGAAAGAGGCCAAGATCAAGGCCGAGATGGTCGCACAGGCGACGAGTTCCCAGGGAGGTGGAGGAATTATTCAGCTTGGTGGCAGGTAGGGCTGTAAGCAGCGAATATGGGGATTTAACCATCTAAAATGGGGATATAATGGATATATAATATCAATGATATCATGCGTAATGTGGTAAGTCCAATAGTAAACCATAGTAAACCTCTGATTTCCTGGGGGCCATGTCTCCCCTCTCCGGTTCAATTTTGGATGGTCTATTGGTGGGTTTGCCACTTTAGATGGTTTTTTCTTAAATTTGCAGGGGCAAGTTTTTTGGTCAAAGGATTGGAGAGTTGAATCTGAACATGTTTGAATAAAGATTAGCTGTGGGGCTTGTATGGCTAATATATGTTCCTAAGTAAGGTGGCTATGACCCCCGGATGTTTATGTTTTACACTTGGACATAGGGATAAAGCCGACAAAGATCCAGTGGTGGTCAAAGTAGCTCAAGTACATTCAAACCTAGGCCACACTCACCTCTTTGTTGCTGCAACTTGAGTTTTCGAACAGAATTTAAACCAATTCATTTACTGTATCCCTTTAGATGGCTTTCGCAGGAGCTTTACATTCAACCAAACCTCAGTTTCTTTTAAAGCTCTTGAACTAACCGAATATCTCAAAACCCAAAGACCATGGATCACACATGAAAACCCCCAGGTTTTTCGATGCCATGACGGCCGGATTTCCTAAGGACAAAGATGCAATCGAGGAGCGAGCCAAGTTGATGGAATGCACCCGAGGTACCCCGGCCAGAAATTGACATCAAAATGGCGGAGTCTGGCGGAGAATGCACACGTGAACTACGTTTCCTCCTCTTCCCACATGGATCCACATGGTTTGATTTGTTCATATGTGTTTCATTTGTTTCGAATCCCCCAGTTTCTTGCCTCAAATCCCAGTATCAACCTTAAGTTTTGTGAATGATCCATCCTGGGACAATGATCCCTTGACCAGCTGCTGGCTGTTGTTGAGTGAAATGAAAAACCCATCCCCATGATACGATTGTGGGCTAAGAGGTATACCGTTTTTGTGGGCAGTCCAATCACCAATTGTTACATCAAGTAACCATCATTTATCAATTATTTCCGGATATGTTTGATGGTCAAATTCCCTACAATCTGTATAACTGATGGTTAGATCTCCATTAGATCACCATTTTAAATGTCTTATCATCAGTTGTATCACATTATTTTCACACGCAAAACCATATACGTACCGCTTGAATCCTTATAATGTTGGTAAAGCAATAATAAACCATCCATATAAATTGATTCTTTTATTAAGTATTTACCACCCATTGATTAATGCATGGTAAGTCCTTTTGGCTGGTGGATCCTTTTGCTTTACATTAGCCCATTGCCCAGGTGCTTTCCAACACCTCTTGAATTTGCTTTGCGATGCTGTCGTAGAACTGGATGGATGCTTGACTGCACAGTTTTGGAAACATGAAAAAATGGAGACCCAATGGGCCACCAGCGATTGGAATTTTACAAGCGAAAATGGGGATTTCAATATCAAGTTTATAACAGATGGTCATTGAACCCATATGAGGATTGAACCAGTAGAAAAAATGGGCAACCAAAACAAACATGAGCATACCATGTTTAAATGTTGATTTCATTGTCTGTGAAAGGTGTGATTCAACCAACAAGCAAATCAATCATCGTGATTCTACCAGTAAGAATTGGGGTTTAAGAACCACTAAATGGGGTGTAAGAGGGAAAAAAAGGTTTTTTGATGTTTTTTGACTGGTGGTTTCAAATGTTTTATTCATTCAACCATATTTTGGGGGATTTTGTGTGCGTGTGTGTGAAGCCACCAATCAGTTGGTTGGTACAAGTTATATAGGTTATGTTAACATCCCATTTTTCTTGCTGATATTTATTCCGCCCCTACAAAATCGAAGCCTCATTAGATGTTGTTGAGCAGCCACCAGGAGAATGTTGGAAGTGGGATAAAGTGGATGAGAATATGAGAATCCCTATATTTTGCAGAGAGAGAGGGAGAATGATCGCTGTCCATTCACTAGTCATCGTGGGATGACTCCGGGATGACGGACAATTGTATGGGGTACCAAAAAACCAAACAACAATGCCATTGGAGCCACAATCAGAAAGACCTTGGATTTTGGTACTGGACCATGTTGTGGCCTTAGTAATGCTTCACACGCAATATGGATCAAGACAATGATATAAGATGATAGATGTATTGGCATGTCACCAAGTATATGTACATATTATAAGCAAGAACAGATGGTATCAGCAAAAACAAATGGAGTTTGGGTCATCGGAGGGCCGAGCCAGGAGACCTGAAGCTCAAAACACCTGGAAAATTGGGTCCTTGCCTCAGAGTGAAGCTTTGGCCCGAGTAGTTGATCTCGGGGAGATTTGGGGATTGAATCCGTGTGGGAAATCCCATGGTGTTCTCCTGGAAAGATCCCGCCAAGGTGTTCTCCTGTCGCATGGCAACGGTACCGATCTCCGTGGACGCTCTTTTCAGGTGCTGGAACAATGCGGGGAAAGTTGTGAGGTGGTAGGTAAATCATGGTAAATCCAATAACAAATTAGAGTTATCAGCAATAAAATAAGATGGATCAATCAGCAATCAATAGTCATTCAATAGTCATATTCCAGCAACAGTCAATGGGAGATATCTAATGATCCAGGTCTCATGGGATGATGATTGGGTGATCGGTTGGAGGTAAACCAAATGGGTGAGAATGATCAACACGTGGGTAAAACAAAACAGGTTCTTTTTATCCAACAATTCACACAGTGGAGGTGTCCTTATTCCAACAAGCATGAACAGTAGTTGTTGTGGTGCAACGAACCGTAGTAGGCGGAGAAACATGTCATCACCGACAACAAATGGCAATATCAGCAAAAATATCATAATACACTGTGGGTATACCATGGGTATATTGGGTTTTGTCCAAAAACTGGTTATACCGCGATGTCTCCCGCTTGGAAGCTCGAGTCCAGTAGTTTCCCCTTCAAAATGGATGTAGCATAGCTCGTGTCCCTTGGACGTAGCTCTCATGGAAACTCTTGGCCGAGTCATTCCTGCCTTCTGGCCGTTGCCAAGATTGGGATTTATCCAAGAAACATGAAGGTTTATATACAGAAAGCAGAAAGTAATAGAAAATAGAAAAGGGATTAATGTGGTAAACCCAACAATAAACAATACCCGCTACGTGAATGGGTGGTATAAACCATCCCAAAACGCTAGGTTATTGATTATCGGAATTTATCGGGTTTACCACATTTGTCACCCAAACTTGAATAATTGTGAGATAGCTTGGATGGATTTACCACATTTGAAGATATGATTTGAACATGTATTTTAACATCGTTCAGCCTTATGAATTACCAGTTGGGGATGTGCATCCACCTCCTTGTGAGATCGGTCAGCGTGTTTTTTGTTTCCATCCGTAGGTGCTGAGACGATTGGGTGCCCATGCTAATAACATGTGTCGTCCATACAGAAACTAGGATCATTGGAGGTTTCCCGAGTCGGGCTACCCCAAATCATCCAAGTCATTTGACCAATTTTGGTGTCGAAAGCCATGGTGACTTGGGGATCCAGTTGAAGAAATCCTGATGTTTGGTTGAAATTCTTCCCACCTTAAGATTGGTATACCTTTGGAGTTCAGCTTTGGCCCATGACTTCCCGATCTCCGCAGGATTTGGTCGTAGAGCATGATCGTGAACGATTTGAGAATTGGCTCACCAGCGGCTCGGATGTCGGGGCTCGGATCGGAACTTGGGGGGTGAAGATCCAGTGGACAGGTTCAATGGAGCTTCAATATGGTTCAATAACATATCAAGGTTTGACTGAAAGCCGACTTTCACCTGGTTGTTGCGAAACATCAGGGGGTGGGCTCGGGGATAATCCCTTCCCCCTATTACTAAACCCCCCCCAAATAATAAAAACTAGGGTCCATCTCCAATTTTGGAAAATTTGTGGTTGGCCAATTTGACTTTTANCAACCCCGGGGTGTTTATTATTAGGGTCCCCTGAATCCAAGTAGTTTTTAGTATTAAGGTTTGGCGCTTACTATTAGGGATCCGCTTCGAAATCCAATTCTTTGCAACGTATTAATTGCGTTTTAAATTGAGATTCAATTGATTTTGAAATCGAGAAAAATAGTTTTTAGTATTACGGATTGGCGCTTACTATTAGGGATCCGCTTCGAAATCCAATTTTTTGCAACGTATTAATTGCGTTTTAAATTGAGATTTAATTGATTTTGAAATCGAGAAAANATTTTTTGCAACGTATTAATTGCGTTTTAAATTGAGATTTAATTGATTTTGAAATCGAGAAAAATAGTTTTTAATATTAAGGTCCGAAGTTTACTATTAAGGTCCCCCTAATAATAAATACCCCCCTAATAATAAAAACTACCTGAGGTGTTTATTATTAGGGGGGGTTTAGTATTAGGGGGAAAGGATTACTCAGTTTTTGGGAGTTGCCATGCTCCAGCACCGCCGTTTTCAGTGGGGGAGGCGAAGAAACTATTCAAAAAGTCAGACATTGACCTACTCCGAGTCAATACAGTAGTGGCATTGAGGTTTAGGGCTAAAATTGATAGGCTTGATAGCTCATGTATGATACTTATGTGCAAATGCAACGCAATGTGCGATGGCTTTGCAAAATACGGTGGAGACTTGGGAAGTGGCGTTGAGGGCTACAGCATTTTTGGACAAACGCATATTCAGCTCTCCCATAATGGTTGTTTACCAATAGACATGGAAAATTCATCAACATCCACACTAGTTACTGCATACATCATGTCCTAGGGGAAATCATGGGTTATCCGCATGGGTTTGTACCCAAGAATTGGATGGTTTACCACCATTTTGCCTTCTATACCGGCCATAGAATTGGGTATCCCTTGTCTTGGACAAACCAATCTCTATGTTAATTCATGTTAATTTCCAATTTTGAAGGTGAACCCCCCTCCCCTGTTTGCATGGTTAAATCATGTTAAATCACAACTTACAGGAGGGGAATACCAAAATATGCACTAACTCATTGCTGCAGGTAGTGAGCACGAGTTTCCCCTGCAGGCGCATTGGACGGCCACGTGGGTTGTGGCCGCCATTGTGGGCAGTTTCCATAGACATCAATGGTCAAAGTTGGATGAAGGGACACATTACGGGGAAACCACTATATTGGGCTATACAAATCGTTGTCAATCTATCATGTATATATATATATGTATATATATATATATGTATATATATATATATATGTATATATATATATATGTTGTACTTATTTGCTGATGTTTACTGGGAAAACCATAGTTTCCTGTAAATGTTCTCAACAAAACAAATCCAATGACAAAAAGCATGTTTGGCATTGAAGATGGCACGATGTTGCAAACAAACGAGGTAGAACGAGTCCATATGCCCAAGATGTGCAGTACCGCATTTGAAAAGTATTGCTGCATGGTGAACATCCCTGGTGATTTAAGTCCCTACTTGGATCATTCCACTTAGTAAGTGGTTAGTATATAACCAAGTGGGACTAGCTGGATAACTTGTAAGCTTATGAATAAATAACTAAGGTCATAGCTTATAACTTATTTCTAAGTGGCACTCAGGCGACTCAACGAGGGTATTCACCACTGACTCGGGAAGGATGGTCCGCTATCAAGATCTCTCCATGACGTCACGATGAATGACAACTGGCTTTGGGGGGCATCATCCTGATTTATCACCTAACATTTCAGGATTTATGATGATTTATGCTGTGTTTCTCTAATTCAGCCAAATTGCTGCAACCCCACCAAGGATAGAAGGTTTTGTTTTTCCACTGTTTTAATAGGATGTGACTTTTCTATCTGTCTGGAGGTTCCCTTTTTTGCATTCCAATGTACAAATCAATGGAATTTTCATGGATCAATGTGTCAAGACCCCACGAAGCTGCTCTGTCCTTTCAGGATTTCACCACCGAGGTTGAACCAAGGCTTTAACCAACACCAAACGGGGATTTAATTTGGATATACTTACTGGTGCGAAACGTAGGGAATGGGATGATTATGGCTATTATAGGTCAGCAAGCCTCATTCCCTGCTAAGCACCAGTAAGTATAACGGCATGTGTTGTTCGTGACAGAGATATCATGAGGATATCATATGGATATAATCTGGATAAAGTTGATCACGATCTCCCGCCGCGGCGTCATTGAAAATGATGGTGAATGCCAGGATAATAATCCTCACTTCTGGTTAGTGAATCATTGTAATTTATGATACATGTATGTATATATATATAATTAATTATATTATATATACATGTATGTATACATATTCATATTTCTTTTTGATTGTGAGTTTTTAGTTTGATCCTAATATAGGGTGTGGATGAAATCACAAACTGTTGATGATGAACCCTCCAATTTGCTGGTGACATTTCTATTATTTAATCTGTTTTAAGATTAAATCTTGATTGGGTTTGCATAAGATGTAAAAATACACTTATTTGATGCTTGGTTTTTCCTGCAACCTTAAACTCTTATTTTCCTGCTAAAGAAACCAATTTTGCGGACAGAAAAGGCTCGATTTTTCAGGTCTCGCTCTTGGGCTCCTACAACTCCAAGGTGAAAGTCGTGGTCTATGCCACAGGTGCAGCTCGTGCCATGTTGCCATGGTACTTGGATAAATTGCTCGTACTTTGGGGGAGGTCATCAATCCATCAAGAGGGATACATATTGATCTATATATAATGATCTCTATTAATTATAATATTTTAATGATCTACAATAATCTATAATGATCTATATACATACCGTACCCCTTGTGCTTGGATTCCCATTGTGGGATGAATGAGAATTTCTTAAGATTTGCCATGTTTTGACCCCTGGCAGATGTGGGCTTTATTTGAAAGAATCGTGGACAATCAATCATCATTGTCCGTATTGAAATCGCAATTTGTTGCTACAACTCATTTTCAGACACAGCCACATTCCCTATAGGCACTTGGGATTCGGGATCATGGGGAGCCAAGGAACGCCGACTTGAGGTTACCAAATGAGATGATAGGGATGATATGTTGGCGTCCTAAATACGCTTATTACGGTAGTCTGTGTACTTTCAGGACAATAATTGTAGCCCATTCTGTTAATTAATTACTTATCTTTTAGGATTTGGAAACGAATGAGTGTTCTAACAGGGTGGCAGGTATCAAAATATGTCGTGATCATTCATGATATACGTCCATATCAGACGTGCTAAACCAACTTGTGTACGATGGGATAGCCAACTGTGAATGAGGAAATTGCCAGATATATCAAGGGGGATTCAACCCACCATCTGTGTTTGGTTTCATATATACATATATATATATATATGCAATACCCAGGTGAAAATTATATTGAATGTGGTAAGCCATTAAATAAACCAATGTGTGTATGTTTAGATGAAAAGTGCGAAAACACAAAGTACATCGAAGTGTTGTTTTGAAAATTGTTTAAACATGTATGCACATGACACATAGATTGTGCAAGAACTGCACTTAAAACCCACCAAAATCTGGGAGCAATCTTGAAACACCCAATCAAAACCATTGCAAGCTTTGGTGATCCTTGACGCTGTACGACCATCGGATTTTTACATCTAGTCATCATGAATCATCCAAGAGTTGCCTCAGCAAAGCCACAGAACAAGA
Organism: Symbiodinium sp. clade C Y103; assembly: GCA_003297045.1. Taxonomy (NCBI): domain Eukaryota; class Dinophyceae; order Suessiales; family Symbiodiniaceae; genus Cladocopium; species Cladocopium sp. clade C. Next base: position 104,496 of record BGPT01000782.1, on the reverse strand, counting down.
CTTCAAAAAACATCCGTAGAAATGACCGGCATTGCGCTCGGCAGGTTTCCATGATCTTGGGCAAACGACCTACTTTGTTGGCATCACTGAGGTGGGTTGAGATCGGGGATGGCAGTGGAGTTGTCGATTTGGGGGTACCCTGTCACCAAATAGTGTTTTTCAGTGACTATGAAATTGGTCCATCCCTTGGACCTTCATCAATTTTCACTCGGAATGGAACTTGGTCAATTGAGATTACACTACTCAGTCTACTCTCACAGAGCGTAGAAAGATTCTTGATGTCCCAAGGGTTGTGCAAACAGTGGCAAATGGCAACGGTCTTTCAGAGGGCACACCATCATCATCCTTGCCTGTACAGTAAGTCTAGATTCTGCAACTGCAAAAATGACTTACAACAGTTTCAAGTAGTGCTTGTACTATTATATTCAAACAATCTTATTTGTATAACAATTTTCATGAAACTATTAAGCTGACGAAGACAGGGACGATGAATTGTCACCAACTATATCACTACTCTAGGAAATCAAGTTATTAACCTCACTAGCAGACCGAGTCTGGTTGATCTGTGGGGTTGGTCTCATCCATCTCAACCACTAGCCCTGACGGGCTGACGTAATCAGTAGTCCCTTCCCTCAAGCCTTAAATGCACCCAAACGAAAAGCTGGTTTAGTCTGGAGTAGATTCATTTTGGGGACACATATGGGTGCTATTTCAGATCGGATGAGATTAGAAAAAGACGCATTCATCACGGAGGGTGGCGGTCAATCACTGTTCCTGGGTGTAAATCATGGGAAGAAACAACATTGGTGCTTTCCAGCAGAATATCTCGTATCCCTCAATTTTGGGTGACAGTTTCATCATCATTTCTGCCATATTCTGCTATTTTATGATGTATTTGATTCCTCTTGTTGACACAATGTGGGGCCCACCAGTTATAAGTTGGTTTGTAAACCCCATTAATCAGTTCCTTCTCAGTATCATAAACCATACTGTAGTTATTAAAGTTATGTGGCCCCAAACTTAGCTATCATTAAAATCAGCTCTAAATCCCCTGAAATCCCTATGAAATCCCTATGAAATCTCTATCAAATCCCTATGAAATCCCTATGAAATCCCTATGAAATCCCTATGAAATCTCTATCAAATCCCTATGAAATCCCTATGAAATCTCTATGAAATCCCTATGAAATCCCTATGAAATCCCTATGAAATCCCTATCTTTAGGGATACTTTAGGGATACTTTAGGGATACTTTAGGGATACTTATCCCTATGAAATCCCTATGAAATCCCTATGAAATCCCTATGAAATCTCTATCAAATCCCTATGAAATCCCTATGAAATCCCTATGAAATCCCTATGAAATCCATATGAAATCCCTATGAAATCCCTATGTTTCGTGGTCAAAAAGTCACCATTTGTCCCAAAGGGTTTGAAGCCTCAGTGGGGTCCCCGAGGCGGAGGAGCAGCTGGAAGTCCTGGATTTCCGCGAACGAACTCGCTCCAAAGAGTCCACCTACATGGGACTGGAAGAGCAGCTGCAACTGGGAATGAATGGATCCATGGAGGACTAAAAACCATCCAAAGACTATGGGAATCTCATGGAATATATTAGGGGATGAGTCAAAATTAGAGCCCCAGAAAGGACCAGAGTTTTGAGGATTCATGTTTAGTATATGTTTAGTGTTCAGCATCTTCTTGGGGCACCCAATTTTGACCTATACCTAGATGGGAATCTCCATGGAGAGATGGATGGAAATATGGAGGTGCCCATCTAGGAAAATGATCGGAAAATGGATGAGAAAATGACTTAGTATGAAAAAAAAAACAGCCATGGTGACCGCAATAGGAATTTCCCATTTTAGGAAACTCCTGGCAGTTCCATATTTGTTACTTATTTCCATGTATTTCCGTAAAAGCGGGTGTATCCCATTTTTCAGAGAAACCCAAGTATTTGCACGTTTCAGGTGCCATCACACTGGACATGTGGAATGAGGGATCCAGAATCCCAAGGAACAAAAAATGTGCCAGGTCTTGGTGTTGGTTTCAACCCGGTGTTTCTAGGTGACAAACTCGTACCAATTACATCCAATTACTGTAGTTCACATCATGTCTAGATTTGGAACGCATTTTGGTTGGCTCAACCGCAAGAAATTTCATGACTCTTCCCCACCACAGTTCGAACTCTAACCCTCCCACCAAACAAAAGGCGAGTGACTTACAGTTTTAACCAGTTACTTCACATCATTTTGTACAACGTGGTGCCGCCCGGTTGTAAGTTGGTTTGTAAATCTCATCAATTATAGATATATCTACCATACACCATCATAAACCCCACTTATATCAGTGAAATATACCAATGTCCTCGCGATGATTTTCGCGGGGCATCAGCCAACTGTAACCGGAACAGCAACGGCAGGTACCCCGGTCATTCCATTACAGGGCACTGGGAGGAAGCCGTACAGGACCGACAGCGATGATATTTTTGGATACAATATGATACAATTGATAAATGATGGTTTCTACTGTACCTATGAGCAGTGGCTGCTAAACCCCTGTTGGTTTATTATTATTCTATTTATTGTATGGGGTTACACAACAATCCAATATAATTGTGGATTATCACCATCCATTGTGAGAAATCCTATTAACCAATCAGTATAAAAGGACGGCATTGCGGATTTTGAACACTGCTCAAACGGTGATTTCACACAAGAAACCACGCAGATTCAGCTTGGCAAGTTGCCTTATACCTAGGCTAGCTATGGTTTATGAGAGAGATATTTTCAGCTGGATGAGTGAATGATACAACTTATCACGGTGGGGCCCACATGTTTCAGGTGCACTCCTCAGCAACCGGGGGTGAAAATTGAGGCCGAGCTGTGAGAAAGACGGGAGCCAAATAGCCCAGGCAACTACCACGGTATGTCGGCAATTTCACCATGGAAAATGATGAACTGATGGATCTTGGGTACCTTAAGACTTAAGACAAACCCAAATCACTGGCTAGTTGGTGCACGGTCTTTAGACGGCCGTGTGATTTTATGCTTATATTGGGGATTTGGGGCTGGGGTGGGGGGTTTGCGCATGGTGGGGCACTAACGTTCATGGCGACTGCTACCATGTCCACTTGCACACACCACTCTTTCTTTGCAACAACTGCTACTGCAAGTTGGATTTTGGGATGAAGTCGGGTAAGGTGTGGCAGTCACATTCACGTCCACTTGCGCACACACAACTACTATTTTGGATTTTGTGGTTGGGTGGAGTGGAGTGGGGCATTGATGCTATGCTCGTGACTTTTTCTCCTAGCTTGCACACTTGATACTACGCTCTTGACATTCTCAAGTAACTTCCAAGACGCTTGAAGAATTATTTTTGTTCCACAACATCACGTGTCCCATGGTGACGGCCAAAAAATGCAAAGATCGCTAGCTGGAATGTGAAGAATGATTAAAAACGGTGTTTCCCTGTCCCGAAATCACCAAGTTTAGTGTTTTGCCCTTGGAATAATGGAAACAATGTTCAAACACTGTATAACCTTTTGGAACTGAAGGATAAAGGAAACCTAAGCAAGTCATAGTTTACATGAAAGAGCACGGCCGTCTAGAGAACGTGTACCTATATAGTCGCAATGACTCTGATGTGCTCTGCTCCCAATCATGCCTGGTTAACGATATATAACAATAACAAATCTTATTTCAGTGCATTTAATTGAATCAATTGGATGATTGACTATACAACTATAGTGGTTGGCGGTTTCAAATATTCACTCTTCCATCCAGACCTGGGTTTGGGGCCCCAACGAACTGCAGGGCTAAGGGAAAAATGGTTCAAACATCCGCGATTGTACCAGTCGATTTTGGTTGATTACTGTAAACCGCTATGCACTTAGGAAAGTGGGATGGTGTTTTTCGTTTGACAAAACTGTGCCTGTCCCAAAATGGAGCACCCAAAAAGAAAAACCATGGATGGTGATGGTTTTCCTCAGTCAACCTGCCAGGCAACTTGGTCAGGAGCCAATCCCAGTCTTTTTGACAAACACAAAGGAGGGCAATGGGAAATCCCCTGTAAATGGAGGTTGATGAGGTTTTTTAATGGGAAAATCATCTAGATAGATCTAGATAGGGGATTTTCATGAATTTTCCATTGCTATATTTGATGATCAGGAGGGCAACCTAATCATACACATAGACTAAAGCATTTTTTATCCCCGCAACCACATGAACCCTGGGAATCGCCAACCCTTTGAAAGACTGACTTTCAAGCCTCCATAACTCGTGCGTTCGAAGTTCGTTGGAGGGGAACTATGGTAATCATATATCACATATATCCCATTCTCCCTATATAATATACATCCATATACATATATACATACAACACATAAATATATCTATGTGCATGTAATTATATGGTTGGTTTCACCCCCAGTTGCAAGGTGGTGGTGCCTAATATGTTTGTTTCGAGGATTTCCTTAAGCTGGTGGTCATTTGGATTTGCTCCACCAGGGGCCCGGCAGGAGATTCGAAGCTCGCAAATGAGCCCGCCGAGCCCTCCGAGATCTCCACAGAATGCGCAACAGAAAGGCCGACAAGTCCGTGCAGTATTGGTTTAAACAGCAAGATTTCAAAGAATGTGAGCATGTTGAAAACCTATGACTTCAAGCCCTGCCTTGATTCATGAGTCATTCTCATTCTACCCAATATCTTGGGGATTATCGTCGTCCTGCAATGGAATTCATATTATATAACCAACCGTACAGCAGAATTGACAAAGGGTGTTGAACACTGCTCAACTGGGATTGTTTTGAGATTTTCAGCAATATCCAGCGGTGAATCGAGTGAGCGGTTTGAAGCTATGGTTGTATCTATATTCCCTTTCCATGGGAAGCCTAGGAGCTGCAAGTGGAGTTTCCGCAGATTTTTTGGGATGCGATCCTGTCAGAGAATCTGGGGACTTGAAGTTAGCCCATTGGTTTGAAAACCCATTGGCTGACTCTCCACAAATCCCGGACATGTTGGGAGACTAAAAAGAACAAATTGCTATGATTTGCCCACCATTCTGCCGAATGTTGGTGTTTCCATGTCAAATATCGAGACTGGTGTAGCTTTCAAGCTTGTAGTACATGATCATCCTGTCTCCAGTATCACCACTTCAATGATGTTCAATCCCTGTTTTTGATGGATAGATCGCACTTTTTGATGGTCAAATCTTAGTCAAATAAAGTCAAATCTCCATGCTTGATGAATAGTTTGATGTTTTGTTTGGGTGTGTGTGTGTGTGTTTGTGTGTGTATGTGTTTATGGTTAATTACAATATAATTCCCCCAATCTTGTTCCTCCATTCCTACTTTTTCAATGTTTGTTAATCTCCGCATTTCAATTGTGGGTAAATCCAACTTCGGGGTTTATATTTGCTGGAATTCCGCTATATTCTGGTCGCTTCGCGACGACAACCGCCCGCACCGGAGTGTTAGCTGCGGAGTTCCAATGAATAAAGCATAAGAAAACCATATGTATCCATATGTNTGTGCTATGTTGGGCCTTTGTAGGGCGTATGTTGGGAGTATGTTGGTCCCATGTTGGCTCTATGTTGGGCCTATGTTGAGGCATGTTGAACCATGTTGGGCCTATGTTGAGGCATGTTGGGCCATGTTGGGCCTATGTTGGGCCCATGTTGGCCCATGTTGGGCCTATGTTGAAGCATCTTGGGCCATGTTGGGCCTATGTTGGGGTTATGTTGGGCCTATGTTGGGGCATCTTGGGCCATGTTGGGCCTATGTTGGGCCATGTTGGGCCTATGTTGGGCCCATGTTGGGCCTATGTTGGGCCCATCTTGGGCCATGTTGAGCCCAAGTTCGGCAACTGAGCCAATTTCACG
>BGPT01000782.1:53166-97993 GCA_003297045.1 Symbiodinium sp. clade C Y103 | reverse complement strand
ACTGTACTGTACTGTACTGTAATGTAATGTAATGTAATGTAATGTAATGTAATGTAATGTAATGTAATGTAATGTAATGTAATGTAATGTATGTATGTATGTATGCGCGCAACGCCTGGGCTTTGCCCAGGCGTTGCAGCGTAGAGGTTTCCCATTCCCAAACAAATGTTGATGCAACTTCGCAAAATTCCTATGGGAAAAACCNGGCTTTGCCCAGGCGTTGCAGCGTAGAGGTTTCCCATTCCCAAACAAATGTTGATGCAACTTCGCAAAATTCCTATGGGAAAAACCACAAAGGAACTAGAAAAAATTAAACGTCCACCCAAGTTAAACTTCACTTTACATTCATTGAAGATCTTCAACAAGGGTTTAATTCTCCTACCTCCATTAAACTTCTACATTCATTGAAGATCTTCAATCAGGGTTTAATTCTCCCACCCCCGTCAAACTTCTACATTCATTGAAGACCCTCAATAAGGGTTTAATTCTCCCACCCCCGTTAAACTTCTACATTCATTGAAGACCTTCAGTAAGGGTTTAATTCTCCAACCCCCATGAAACTTCTACATTCATTGAAGATCTTCAATAAGGGTTTAATTCTCCCACCGCCGTTAAACTTCTACATTCATTGAAGATCTTCAATAAGGGATGATCATGATCATGATCATGATCATGATCATGATCATGATGATGATGATGATGATGGTGATGATGGTGATGGTGATGGTGATGATGATGATGCGTCGCCTGTCGTCATTGCGGGCCCGGGCAAAGCCGAGGCATTTGCCGTATGTATGCATGTGTGTACTTAGAAATGTATATATATATATATATATTTATATATATATATATGCAAATATAAATGGGAATCTGTAGAATTGTTTTTTCTATCTTTTAGTCAGGGTATGATGTTGGGATAATTCTCTCAACAATCTAAGGGACCAATGTCCAAAATATAGGGGAATCTATGGGATTGACTTCTAAATCTGGTTGGGATACTTTTGGCGATGGCTCCCTTATATTGTTTAGATGATAACTATGGTTGTAGCCATAGCTCCCAGAGATTGACATGTCACCACTCTATGGTATGACTATCTTTTCTATCGTGTTGGGGCTGACCATAACCATATAGTGATGAAGAATGGGAAAATGCTGTTATTTTTTACTGCCAAGTTATACTTTGCGGTGCGGCCCCGCAGTGATGTTTGCTGCTTTATAAACCCATGAATACTATAGTTGTATCTACCATAAACATCCATAAACCATAGTATAAACCTATATCCCCCAATAAACCCAAGCATTCACCAAGTTATGCCCCTCAATTGGGCTATCGTTTAGACGGGGGCCTCACGGAGGCTCAATACTTGGATCATCCCGTGACCCAGAATGTGCTTAGGATCAGCATAGTTCGTTCACCCAGTTTACCCTCTGGTATTGCCTAACATAACTATGGTAAAATCACATTTTTTCATGGGAAAATTACCGCTATTTCTATGGCCATTTTCAATAGCTACGTTTCATTACCAGAGGGTATATCTCACGAAATGGGCACGAACTCGTTCATCAGTGTGCGAATGAACCACACGCACGATTTGTGGGATGATCCTCCAAGTATATCCCCATTGCCATTGCCTGGAGGATTTGGGGGGGGAACTCAAGTGAGGGTCATTTCGGAGGAAAAGAGGGGGATTCACTAATGTTTGTTGGATACTCTTGGGATATAAGTAGGATAGAAGTAGGATATGATTGGGCTAAACATCCCACTCAATATGACATTTGGATCTGTCTGGAAGTGGTATATACCACCCAAATGGCTATTTCAATATGGAAAATAATGATTAATCACTTGAATTCGGGGTATCCAATTTTCAGCCAAACCCATATGTGGCTGATATATGGTGAATGTATGGTTAAGATGTACCACTGGGATCAAGCCAACAATAGTGGAGGTATATCTTATGTTTTTATTCCGTAAACATGGAGATGGAATGCAAAAATCAAGCCTTGATAAATGGTTTGTCTGAAGATAGGGGCCCCCCAAATCCTATGGTTTATCATATGTTTCGCCATGAGATGGCGCCGGGGATATACCCTGTGTGCAGACACAACCATCATGTTGATATATGGTTGATATATGGCTGATGTAGGGTTGATAAATATGATTAATGCAGCACATACCCAAGTGAGTTTGTCTGAAAAAATAGGGACTATTTGATGGCCATAACAGGGACATTTCCAGAAACACCCACATGGGAGCGACTACATAACTCATGTGATCTCACTAAAGTTGGGAACCATATTTCTCACGAGCCACAATATCACTGGATTGGTTGATGGGAAAATTGAAACCGGAAACCTCTATATTTGATGTGAAAATCCCATGGGTTTCCTGTAAATTTTCCCATTAACCAATCCATTGACAATAGGGATGCTCATTTGCCAGTCTCATGAGATGGTATAGGGGTACGTGTCACGCCCCAGATCCGGGGATTTCCAAGAGCAACTTTTGGCAAATGTTGGATGGAAAGCCAGCAGAAAGGATGGAGGATATACATATAAATGTATATATATATATATACACCATATCATAGGTTAATTCGCTGGAGAGTAAGCATGAAAAATGAAGATTTAATCATCAAACATCGAGATATCAAGATGAAACAACATCGAAATCCAGCAACCATATCCAAGTAAAATGATTGGGATTCAAGTCATGTCTCGTGTCAGATGAGTTTCTGGATCAAACATGCTGAATTCACCATGGACAAATTGCCTTTCATTATCAAGATTCTGGATGTCATACCCGGAAATCATGGGGTTGTCTTGATTCAAGCAGTGAAACCTGTATTTGGACATGAAAAGATAGGATGTTCATGGATGTTCACTGATTTCAACAAATTTCAGCAACATGTTCTCCAATTTCTCCTCTCTCGTTGGACAAGCCGAAACATCATCTTCTTGCGTATTTCTACTCCCGTGAGATCCCCATATAACGTATTCCAAAAAGGATGCCGCTGAATGCCGAATTGTTGGATAGCTTCCAGTTTGTATAGATATATCAATTCATATATTCCTTTCAAGAAGTATATCAATTCATCATAGCCGCTGTAGCCCAACATGGCCTTGGATTAGTATGTGTAGATATCATTTCCAGGGAGAAGACCATTGCAATTTCGATCTATCACCAGCCCCGAGGTGAAGGGTAGTATTCTCGATCACTTGGCAGGTCATCCCTATGATATTCTTCGTTATTAACCATTATTGATCATATACCCTTTGGTTGTTTAACATAGACATGGAAGCAATGGCCCATTTATAGATAATTTATGGTGATTTATAGATGATTTATGGTGATTTACCTATTAAAGATGGTGGTTTTCCATGGCTATGTTAGTCATAACCAGAGGGTATGATTATGAACCATGATTCATCATCATTCTTATTCACCCTTCACATCCATTCACCATATGGCTATGGCTCAAAATTATTAACCCTATAATTGGTTGGTTGATCTTAATTTACCATTAACAATGACCATTTTTGGTATCATAATTTTGAGCCATAGCCATATCATGAATCCCCACTAGTCCCCCAGTCATCACAATGGAGACCAAGGCAGTCGCTGTTAGCCTTGATCTGGAGCTGGCCTGTGGTTGGAGCAGAGTCCTCCGAGTCCACGCAGCTTGGCATTTCCGGATGTTTCGGTGCCCGGCGTTGCGAGTTCCGAAAAGGATGCAGAAAAGTGAGATATACATATAGATTCTACAGATATACCTGAGATTTTGGATGGGTTTGTATTTCTCATTATTTCTCTACATTTTATGAAAGGGGTTGATATTTGGTATCTCCCGAACTCAGTGGAATGGTCCGGATTGGTCCGAACTCATCGCCGCCAAAACCCGTCAGGTGCTGTCACACGCATGCGATGGTGGAGCGAGCGATTGAACGCTTGAGTTCACTGACACTGGGCTGTAGGGAAAAAAGGGGGTTGGAAAAATAAGTTATATCTAATCTATGATGTAAGAAGATGTAAGGAGTAGTTGTATCCATACATATGCATATATGTACATATGTACAATTTATCACTGATGCAGGATATATGATGTGTATATGTATATATAGGGTGATATACATGCATGCATGTACTGTACTTATTTCATGTTATTAACAACATTTAACAACTTAGCATCAGTTTCCAACCCTGCAAGTTGGGTACTAAAAGGATGAGTCCAGTAGAGATCCTTCAGGATTACAACAAGATATCAATGTTTTACTGAGTGACTTCAACATAGACCTGATTGATTCCAGCTATGCAATATTGCATGGTGAGTTGTAGTTATTTGATGTCAGTCGCAGAGACAATGATTGCGACATAGATTTCATTCTTGGCATATCGGGCTGGTCAACAAAAATACGCTGGGGTCTTTTCGACGGATCTGCAGATGTTGGGAGAGGACTCAAATCAAGAACATCATATGTTCCTCACGCTTTACAGGGCCATGTGAAGTGGGGAAAATCTTTGTGAAGGTTTCCTAACATGGGGGTACCTCAAATCATCCAAGTGATGGATGACCATTTTAGTATTGAAACCCATTCCGAATTGGGATCCCTCAATTCAAGAAACTCCCATAGATCACTGGATTAAAAGATGGTGATAAAAATTAGTGAAATCCCATTAAATCCTTCACTAAATGATCCTCTATTTTGAGGTCCCACAGCCAGCATTTTGCGCCTGGTTGTTTTCCGTATCGTCCAGGAGAACTCTGAATTGCTCGCCTTCCCCCAGTTGCCTGGTCTGGCAATGTCCGTCCTGCACCTCGGACTCCACCTGAGCAGCTGCAATCTACCCCTGGCAGGGTTGATGATTGAAGGGGATTCTACTACCCAATATATATATATATATATATAAATTATATATATATATACATATATTGGGGATTATAATAATCCAAGAACAGGGAATCCCGTTCTGAACCAACCAGGATTAAATGGAATGACAAAGGCATGGTGGATAGTATGATTGTAGGGCTTTTCGCAACCCCCGAATAGAAAACTCGGTACATCTGGAAATGAAGGGGAAACAGCAGTATTGAACGACCATCCTGGAAATATGTTTCTAACTTTTTTGGGATCTCTTGTAAGGGGAATCGTTCCAAAATTGTCTTAAAAGAACATTGTTCTGTTTTGCACGCGTACTTTACGAGTATACACAGGGCCATTCCTCCGTTCCTCTGAATGCCTTGCAACTACTTGCTGGTTCATCCCACGAATCGCAAGTAGGGTCCCAGTTATATAGGTGGACATTGCCCCTAGTTAGCCCACTCTTCCATTTCGAACCACGGTTAGAATCCAACATACCAACTGGAATGAGCCACCCCATTTTAACGGATTTCAGATCATGGTGCCATGGCATTGAGGTTTTTTGTGTGCAGCCGTAAGCATAAGTGTGTGACTGCAAGGGTTCTTGCACCGAAGTACAGAACTTTGCCTCACCTGGACCTGGGACTTTCGTTTGATATATTTTGGGGTTTCCCTTGATTGCGGCTTAGTCAACTTAATGCCCAAGCAACCCAATTGCTGTGCAAAACTTGAGCAGTGGATTAGTTCCACATGCGGGAATGATGAGTCTTCATTGATTCTATCGGTGAGTTATGAAGATTCAAAGGGGATTTGCAGACGAATCAGAGTGATCATCACAGGATTTCGAGTCAGATAAGTTGACGTAATTCCTGGAGGGTTTGGAACAGGAACGATAAAGATACCGACATTGCTGACATTGCTTCTGGAGACTTAACAGGAGTTTGTTAAAATATCTGGATATACCCATTTTCCTCTTCAAAGTTGGGTTATTCTCCATGTGTAGAGAAAACCCTCTGGTACCTAACCATGATATTTCGATGAATCCGCATGTCTTGTGGTGCCTGTATGCTACCATGAGCAGCTAGCAACAGATATCTACGGGTCACAATTTTACAGCTTCCTCTCTGAGAGATTTTTTTCAAAAGATCCGGATCTCCAACTCTGGGCGTTGCCGCCGTTCCGCAGGCAAGTTGATGGGCTTGCCAGAAGAATCATTACACTTCAACGAGGCACGTGGCGCACGTGGCCGTTGCTGTGGGTTTTTGCTGTGGCAGTGGACCATTTAAGCTGGTCTTTCTGTAATGTTATGAAATTGGTTTGCCCCAGAACCGCCAGAACCTTGTGTTTGTTTGGCAATCTGACGGTTCAGAGTGTGGAGTGTCGAAGTGCATAGTGACATAGTGTAGTTTGATGTAGATTGTGAAGTTTGCAGTGTGTCATGTTGCGCGTGATTTTTTTTCAGTGTAGAGTGTGCGAGTCTTGCTGTTGCAGCATGTGTTTGAAAAAGGATGGTTTCAACTTGGGGATCGTCCAGTGCGCGAAGGGGTCAAAACATGGTGTTTATGGTCATCCATCCCATAATATGAACCTTTCTATACAAATGGATTATCAATTGTCATGGGCAAAACCCTATTAATGGATTGATGACCAACATATACCAACATATAGATATTTATACACTATATATATATTATGTACATAAATATATTATATATGTATATATATATATTAGTTATATGTTTGTAGCTGCTGCATCCATACCGGTTGCTTTAGGAGATCTCCAATGACCAATGAATGCTTCACATGGCAGGTCTCATGTCAGAATTAGAGCTGGGTTTCTGTCCATCCGGGTGGGAAACACCCGATAATTAGTTTCAATGTGGGGCCCCCGTTTACGATAGCTAAGTTGGTGCAAATAACTCCAATCACTATCGTATATGATAATTATATCGAACTAGTTGATGAGGTGAATAAAGCAATTTATAACTGGGGGACCCCACATTGTAGCATATGCCTGGATAAATCACAACCTCACAACCTCGACGTCATCGGGATGCTGATCGACTTACTTACGGGCAGCTAGTTCCATATATCCCACATGTTGGGACCAACGCAGGAGATCTTTCATTTGCATGTAAGATGTTCGCACATGATTCTGCGTTCGCACACCAAGCATGGACAATGTACACATCCAGCATGGGTGATGTGTCCAAGTGGGTGATGTTTGGACCCTTGGGAGCAGCAGCCACCAGCCACAAAAAAATGCATACAACTGCATGATCTTCACCAAGTTCAGCCACTAGCGGTTGGACAATTTGATTCACCGGATCATAAAAGAAACTTCAATACAAGGTGAGGCCCCTGTATACGATAGCTAAGTTGGTTTGTAACTGGGGTAACTATGGTCTATGGTAGATACATCTATAGTTAATGGGTTTTAAGATGTTTTAATTATAGACCAACTGATACTAATTAATGGGCCTCACCTTTTCTGGAAGCCATCCAACTTGAGCAGCACCACTTCTGGTGGTCCATTCTATCCAACCTGGCAATGAGAAATCCCCGAACTCCATGGCTATTTCTGGGATCCGTAAAAAACCAGAGGGGTCAGTGGAAGTCGTTCTCCCCCACCTGTTTGATGGGGCCGGGCGAATTTTCCGTGTGCGAGAAATCTCGCCAGGTGGAACTTCATTGTGGCCGCTGCCGGAGTTGGGATATGCTATTTTAGAATTGGCTGGTCGCCAGCGTTGATGGAAGCTGTTGGGAACGGCCTCACTGGGATGATGCTTAGTGTATATCCCAAAACAGTCTGATTTCCAGATTCGTGAATTACTGTATTATGAATTAGTTATGATATACTATGATTAAATGTATGCATATCTTTCTTGTGAATGATTATTGATACGTATCCATATTTTTCTTAGTTAAGAAAGGGTTCAAGCATTGTTTATGCATTCCTTGTCATGACATGCTGCAAGGAAAAAAGGGGCACGAGCTGCCTCTTGAGGCACCAGCAAACTTAGCATTGATTTTACGTAGATGCACCGTGGCGTTTTTTTTTTGCGCCGACGCTTGAGATGATTTTCGGAAATCGATGGAAATCCCATTACCCAGGAAATATCCATAGGTTACACATGGATTGCACACAAACAGACTGAGCACCCCAGCTAGTAAATGGGTAGCAGCCATCCTATCAAATTCTTTTTGCGGGATAAATCCTATTTTGATCAGCAGCCACTCAGTAGTTGGACCTCCTAGCTGGGAGGACGATCCCAGACGACAAGCTTATGTTTCAGTGCGGTTGAAACCACTAAGTAGACTATATAATACATATATATATATACAGTTCTATTTATTATACTGTTATATAATATATATATATATATGTACAATTAATTATATATATACATGCTTATCAATGTTTATCCTTATTTGGCTTGAGTGCCAATTGAACCCTAGCGCCGCATTTCTGCTTGCCGTTGAACCTCAACGGCGACCTCAAACGCCAGTGCTGCCGTGCGCAGCAGCGTGCTTTTTTTGCCGAAGAACCGACGAAGCGCGGAGCGCGGAGTCTGTCTGTGGGACTTGTTGCGGCTGGGCATTGCGCGGTGGTTTCTGGAGAAGTTTGTGGTGGGTTCAGCTGATACTCAGCTGAAAGAGTTGATGTTTTGGAAAACATAGTAACAATATAATTCCACTCCATGGCCACCAAGAAAGTAAGAATCCACATGGAATCTGCATCAAACAATATCAAACACCGTTTCTTTGGAACACGGTTTTATCACAAAGAAAGCGCCCAAGGATGCCATGTTTCCGTACTGTTCACTCTGCTCAGGAATCGCTTTAAGGATGAAGACTTTCCTTGCCTGTTTTCCTCAAGAATCTTGTTACCCTCTGGTAATCAATGGTGGCAATGGAAAATCCACCATTTATAGATGATTTTCCCATTAAAATCTCCATTTATAGGTATTTCCAATTGCCACGTTTGATTGCCGGAGGGTACATCAAAAGTTCTTTAGCTTCGCTACTCAGAGGAGTGACTCATTTGTCCCTTTGCTTTGGCTCATCTTGGCTCCAGAAACCGCTGGGAAAACAAAAGTCGCATTGCCCAGCTGAACTGGTTGCTGTCAGCTTGATTTGTCAGGTAAACATTGCTCCCCATGCAGCGAAACTAGCTTGGTGTATTTGTATAATATCCTGCTCCACGGAATAGGGGTAAACACATGTGTTGCCATCCAAGTGAGTGGTGGTTTCACTTTTAGATATGTTGATAACCATATATATATACATAATTATACACAATTCTATTATATATATATACATATATATATATATATATATATGTAGTGTATGTCGTGTGTGTGTGTGCGTGTGCATTAGTGTTGTTTTCCATTCTGGGATGATGATCCCATGCATCTTAAAAAGGTGTGGCTTGAAACACCTCTTTTCACCACCCACCAGGGTCTGTCTGAAAATGGGGTACCCATAAGATGACCATTTTATAGGGAAAATGATGAGGTTCACCAATGGATGGAATGAGGTACACGACATTTTCAGACAGCTTCCCACCAGTTCTTAGTCATCGCTTGCGAAATCAGACATTGGGGTTACAACTTTCTTGTTTGATCTACCCATGAAGAAACAGATTCATGAGAATCCGCACTGGTACCATGCTGGTGGTCAACATCAGCTCAGCATCACCAGAATCGTCACCACACTCTGGGTATGGATGTCAACCAATGTCATGCCAAATGGGTACGCAGAGGAGCCATGAAAAATTGGGGGGACCAGAGGAGCTACAAATATGGCATTGTTTCAGTGTACTAAATCAAGCAAATGTCTATGCAATTTGTTGGGTCATGAATTTCGAGCTATTTCAAAACCTATCCACTTGCAATGTTTGGTGAGTCATGTTCCAAGGCTTCACCCAATCGCCTGGTTCTTGCAAATCCCAGACCCCCAAAAAAATATTGGGGTTGTTCCAAGCAATCGGAAAAATTATCACAGCCACAAGGGAGGGGAACGGTTCATTTTAGCTCTATATTTACCCAATTTACCCCTCGTGTACCTGGGGTGTTTGGAGCAACCATGAATATCTTGTTCGGTGCCGTTCAACGATGGACCTTTGCTGTCTATAGATTGAAATTTCCACCTGATAGATCGTGGCTGACGGCTGGTTTAGAGCGCTGATTTCTCACGAAATCAAGACGCAGGGAAAACCAATGATATTTTCCCTTGATCGAAGAACATTTTGCCTCGTGGCATTCCACGCTTTGGTGACCCACCTAGAGCTTTGGAGTGTCACTGTGACTCGAAGATGTGGTGCCTGAGCGAACGCCACGGAAATCAAGCGAAACGCCTTCCTGAAGTGGACCCACGTCAGATGACTTATTCAGGGTGCCTTTATGAAATTTATGTGGAGGTTTTCTAAAATGGTGGGTACCCCAAAAATGGTTGGTTTATAATGGAAAATCCAGTTAAAATGGATGGTTTAGGGGTACCCCCATTTTGGGAAACCACCATGTCTATAACATTATATAATGAATATCAAGTAATCATACAATTAATAGGATTAGTCACACGAAATGATTCGACTCTTCCACTATGACCATACCATCAATACAACATCATATAATATCACTATTTGATAGCCCTTATATATCCCCACTTCTACAAGACCATTCCACAAGCCTCACTGGTAGCTCCTGTTCATCCTGTGGCGGCGCGGAGAGCTCTGCATAACGCCACGAGTGGCCCAGCTATGCACAGACTTGACCAAGTTTTGGGTGGTTGTGGCTTGGTACTCATGAGTGGCTCAAGTTTAGTCAAAATATGTAAAATAACAATTCCATAAAAGACAAGTGCTGTTTTTGTTCCAGGTCAATTTTATTTCTTGAGCCATTCTCATCCAGCCACACCATTCGTTTGCAATGAATAGTCTTCAATTTGGGACGCGGAGGAGGCGGTTTCACGGAGGGAAAGCCATGGGGACAAGACCATTTGAATGCATTTGAGGGCCGCATGAGGATGGAAAATTAGACCGTATTAGACCCAAGTTAGGCGAATATTAGCAATTGTGGGTCTGCTATAGATCCAAGATTGGTGCAGGATGTTTTGCTTACCAGCCAGGAGCTGAATAAGGTTGGGATCAAGGACTAGTGATGGGTTTCCCAAGCTGAAGTGACCCAGTTGAATACCACAAGAACACTTGGCTGTAGGCCTGATAATGCTTCAGCAGTAGAAATGACAAGCAACATCAAGCATGGTTGAATGTGTTCTGGATGATACGCTAGCAGAGACTTTCTGTTTCTCGTTGCCGTAAAAATACAATGAAGTAAGCACCTACAGTGGATATTTCTTGGTATTGCACATTTGTTCATCATTGAGTCCCTGGGAATTGAACTTCTGGTTCCCACAAGTTTTACTTCGTGCTTCTTGATGCTTCTTTTACACTGGTGCCATAGTAAATATACCGCATCCTTTGTTTGTTATGAAATAGTGGGTCATACCACCCGGTTGAATAACCGTCAGAGGAATACTCATATTCACCACCCAGTATTTCCTGGGATGGTATGAGGGTATTGTCAAAAGCTCACCTGTTCAATTTGACAAAAAATGCATGCAAGTCAGCATGAATCAGCTCTCAGAAAACCAACTCCACCTCACTAGGGCTTGCAAATGCAGGTCATTTGCAGGGGATAGTAGGAGGAATTATTATTTCTTGTGCTGGAAACTTGGTAGATGAGGTGAAGAATAACATCATTCTGAATTGGGAAATGTGATGATTTACCCAGATTCTATTATTTAACCCAGCTTGTCCATGGCATCCTACAGCGGAACCGTTCCTCGTCTTGGAATCTGCAACAAGCAGTCCGTCCGACCGAGCCATTCGCGCAACGCAAAAGGGGACGCCATGGCATGATGCTCCATGGGCATCCTGGATCAGAAAACCATCAGGGCCAACCTTTTTTTTAAGGAATTCCACATGGATTGAGCAATTCACATCAATGTACATACTATATGTCAAACTGCAGTGCTCAATGGTACCAAAATCATACCATGAATGCATGGTATGTTTACCTATGCAAATGAGTGATTTTGTTTGTTCTTTTGGGTCAAATTTTCCTGCCATATATGGAAATGTACGGATCGGGCTCAAAGGAAAACCTAGAGAACCATGCTGACCATACTGCTGTTCATCAGCAAGAATCTGCCCTGTTTGATCTCTAAGTTTACCAGACTCAGACTGGTCCCCTGCAACTGTACCCTTTAGATCCCTCTTAATGTCAGCCCCTGTCAAAATTGCGGGGTCACCATTTTAGGACCAGATTATCACATATTATCACTATTTTGGGAACTCCCCCTAAGTCATCAACCATGGTTTATCAATCCGGGGTTGACCTTAGCTTATGAGTCTATGCTCAAACACAGTTTTTCAGAGATGCAAGCCCACATTGAATCCTTATTCGCTTGATGGTTTCAATTATTCTCTGCGTTCAACATGTTTCAATCATTGGATTGGTTAATGGGAAAATTTACAGGAAACCCCTATATTTCATGGGAAAATCAAGGGTTTCCTGTAGATTTTCCCTTAAACCAATCCAATGATCAACATGTTTCAACCCAAGTTTGGGATAAGAATCCCCAACTACGATTTTCAGAGGCCTCCACCATCAGTGATCCGGTCCTGAAAATATCGAGCTTTCGTGGTCTCGGTAAGGCCGTCACGTGATGTGAACGCTGGTTTATAAAGGTTATAAGTTGCTTTACAAAGCCATGAATTCCACAGATTTATCTACTATAAACCATAAAGCCATAAAGTTCACCTAGTGAACTATTCAAAGTTAGTTGTCGTAACGGGGTGCCTCACCTTGTATTGAAGTTCCTTTCATCAGCTGAAAATTCCCATAGCGAGTGGCTGAAGCTGTTTTTGCTTGTTGGGCTCAAGGACCAAGGATGAGGATGGGACAAGATGGCTCTCGGGTCCGGTTCAAACTCAGAAAGTCTCCACGGAGTTGATTGGGACTTGAAGCGGGCAGAAGTTTCAGGCATTGTTCAGAAGAAATCTTGGAAGAAGTGGAGGGTTTTTTAATGCCCTTCTATATCATATATTCTTTCATGGAAGGGATTTGTTGAAATGTATGACTACAATTCAATAGGGAAAGGATCCACACATATCATATATCTCATTATCTATGTAAGTATATACATATAACTGTATATAACTATACATAACTATACCTATATCTATATTATATATATATATTATAATATACATGTATGATTGTTTATGTATATAGATGTCTATCAATGTTTATCTGTAAATCAGACAAACTGTTTGTTTTTCCATACATGTTCAGTACACCCAACTCGCTGAACTGTTCCAACAATGGCGCGAGATGAAGGCCTTGCAGCACTCGGAGAGGGTGAATTCTTGGGGACGTCCCAGGGGTAAAGTGATCTTCACAGTGGATTTCCCATATCAAGGTAGTTTACTAAGATATACTAAGATGTGTTTGTGCCTCAGAGATATTCCGATCTGTTGGTGATTTCCATGTAGCAGGATTGCAAATTCTATTCTTGCTGAATTTAGACGCATACCTGTTCCAAAAAACCTTGGAACAGATGATCTACTGTAATTTTTCTGAATTTGGGTACCCGTGCCAGGAGATCTGGTTCCTATATCAAATTGCTCGAAACCAACCCTCTTCCAACGTTTTATCCACCATCAAGATGACCATAACTCTAGAGATACCCTCTGGTAAACTAACATAACTATGGAAAATCACCATTTTTCATGGGAAGATCCACTATAAATGGCATCTTTAATAGCAAACTGTTAGTTTACCAGAGGGTAAGGGGAGGAATTCACACCCATCTCTTGGTCCCCCAGGATTGCACAGAAATGGAAGGGGGCCCTTTGTGAAACTTTGGATCCCCACCACTCGGCCGGCTCACTTCGGCACTTGAACGATCCAGAGGACAAGACATGAGAAAAGTGGTAGGGTAGATAAATAGACAGTACTAATATAAAGTATCATACAGTATTTGTATAGCGTTGCACCCTAAGATTGATCATGATGGTCAATGGTATTTCTGTAGAGAAGATCGCCGACTTCGGAAGTGGAGGCAACGGTCCATTGGTTGACGGGAGGCTTTCAGTGCATGGTTTAGCTGCGGATAGAGAATCCCCTTAGCAACCCCGCTGCGTCATGTTCCCAGCATTGGTTGATTTGGATGGTACATTTTCTTCAATGAAGCCACTTAGTGGATAATTTCCCAGGCCTGTGGGCTTAAATTAGTTCAAATAACAATTTCTATGTTCCAAATGGCTTCGAACAGTGATAGAAACCTTGTTTTGGTTGCACCGCTCCGTCCTGGGTGAGCGGAATGGGTGATGTGTAATTCCCCTTTGATTTATGTTGCTTAAAAGGAAGAACACTCCATTTTGATCCATTTTGGATCTGATGGTCTAGTGACATGGCCATTTCCATCGGGAAAATGATGAGAAGCCATGTTTTTGTTGCTGGTTTGACTCTAAACTTCGAGAAAAACCCACATCGGGATGTGTTGGACAAAGTGAGCCCCGCGTAGAAGTTGCTTTCTAAACAACATGAATACTATATATATATATACATATTACAGTATTGTATAGTAATATCCCCAATATACCCAACACTTCACCAAGTTCTGTGCGTCAACTTTGCTATCGTACGGTAAATGTCCTGTTTTGGTGATTTTGAACATCACATCCGTAGTTTTTGTTGGAGATTATATCCATTTTTAGATGGGTGATGTGAAAATTAGAACTTTAACCAATCTCTGCTCCATCACATCCCAATGAAGAAGGATCGCCACGTCTGATTTCCACAAAACATATGAACATATAAGCTAATTATCATATAAGAATCATATGAGAACCATATGTGATAGATATAAACATATCTAAACCATGTATATATATATATATATACAAAGAAATATATATATATATATATTGTAGAAACATGAAACCATATAAACAATTGTTTGTATTCCCAATTTCTATCACACATGATTCTCATATGGCTCTGTTATGATAACTTACATGAAACAGTGATATAGCAACACATGTGCACAATATATTATATGTTTAGATATTCGTATAAGAATTTGCTTATACGATCCATATGGTATATTATTCTTTTCACAAACTTACATGATATCACATTGAGTCATATAATGCTTGTACATATTTATTTTTATATAAATATAAGCATCAATGATTATATATATATATACATAATATATATATATATATCAATACAACAATCATCCATCCATATTGTTTAAGCATCATTATTTGATGTTAAAATTGCCCCCGTTTTTATCTGCCCAGACAAATTGCCCATCGACCTGGCGGTGGAGCTGGAACGTGCTCGCAGGCGGAGGGGACGTCGTAGCGACGCCCGAAAGGGCAGAGTTTTGGAGATGTTTAAGATATGGGGATGGGTCAAAACCTATTAGTATCACTTTTATTGGGATGAACATCCATTTGCCAGCTATTTTGGGGTTCAGTAGGTACCAGGGTTTTGATTCATAGCCATATGTTTATAGTAGCAAGACCATATTATATATGTACATATTATGTTTTGAAGGAGAAAAGATAGATTTTGACTTGCATATAGTAAGAATATTATATATACTATCTCATGTTGTTACTTTTTTTTTGAGTTTGATATGTTTATGATAATCCAATGAAAATAGGACAAAACATCGAAAAAGTGCAATTTATAGCAATTTATAGCAATTTGGGAGCGGTCGGAGCCATGGCTCAATGGTATTCATATTCCCTATCCAGATTGGGAGCCAACAAGCTACCAATTGAGTGTCCCAACCAAATGATAGATATGGTTATGGTAACCCCAAAAATGATAGAAAGGGTTCAATTTGCCAAAATATTGTTGTTGCAATTTGATGTTCTATCTAACTTTGGGGGTTACGGGTAATATGTAAATACTTGTCATTTTTCTCAGTGTTTGTTTTATTTAGAAATTCGATAGGGATAGGCTTCTTGTCAAACAGATTTTGATATAGGGATGGGTCAAAAACCTATCATCTCATTTTTTCCGGGGGGATGTTTATCCATTTGCATCCCAGCTATTTTGAGGGGAACAGAAGGGTATTGACACATACCAATATACCAATGGTGTATCTTTATCAGGATTTTTGTTTGTATTTGGGTGTGTATGAAAATGGGGTATATCCCCAATTATAGCCATTTAATAGAGATCATGATCATTTAAGCATTGGGTTTAGGGGTACGCTACTTTCAGACAAACCCATTTGGGGATGTGATGAAGTGCTTTGGTTGACAAAGCAACATCTGGATACACCTGGGATTTAACTGATCAGCAAAAACGGGGAGTTTACGCTGGGGTAAACCAACAATACTATTCACATCTAGTCACCATAATTGTCAGTCGTACAGCTGTGAAATTTCGCTCTTGGGATTATGGGAATTGATGGGGAAAAAAAAAAGGTTATGTGTGAGGTATGCTGAGGCAAACTAATCTAGAGCTGGAAAACCGGAAAACCCATGGGGAAACCCAAGGAAAATTATCTTCATCCATGGTGTGTTGTCCATATATACATTCTTTTTCAGAATTGCGTCGTGAAGTGAATGTGTTTTTAAGATGTTGTCTCCCACAATCTCAAAAATGTTCGATTCTCCATGTAGTTATGTATGTTTTTTGTTCTCCACAACAAGTTTCTATATTTTAACATTTCCATGTATGTGCCACATCATTCCACGCCCGTCTCGTGCTGACTGCAAGGCTTGGAGATCGCTTCGACGGCGGGGAGGATGGCAGCGGTGAACTTGCAACTTGGACGTCCGAAAAATCTGAAGCGGGCGGGCTTGGGAAGTGGTGAGTCAATGTGGTTCGAAAGTGGTCAGAGCTTACCCTAAGGTAATTGCTTAGAGGTGGAATACCCACCATGAATGTAGATTCCGAACGGGAATTGACTGGTGTTCCACATCTTTTTGCATGTTTACCTCAGGGGAATTGGATTGAATTGGGGGTCATCTAGATAATCCCCTGATCCCTATCCCATTTTGTCACCAGATCATGGGTTTCCGTTGCCCCGTTTGTGTTGGTTTAGATTCTGAAGTTCGAGACCCAAATGACCAAACATTAATACTCATCCCCAACTTTCGATAGAATTGCTTTAGAAAATATTGATAAGTTGATATATATATATATATAAAAATTGATATATACATATATATATATACCTAGTGTATATATATATATAATTATATATATATACTAGGTATTAACAATGTGTTTTTTTTACTTTGAACATATTTGAACCTTTTCCATCATTTTTGGGGTTTATTGGATTCCCCCACATGTTTTTTTGGTGTCCGGGGGTACCTCCAGCCCGGCAGGCACGAGAACAACGCGCCAGGCGTTTGAGCGCCGAGTTCCTGTCACTTGGCTCGGCAGTTGGCTCGGAACACGGCGGGGAGAATCCAAAAAGCACCATTTTTAACGCGAAATCCAAATGTTTCAGGGGAACCATTGGGGAAACAAAACTGGGAAAAACAAATATACACATATCAAATGTGTATATATATATATATATATATGTACATATATGTATGGAACATGCATATACCATGTAATGGCTTTGATGATTCTTACACCCTGTTAATACCAGCATTACTTGTTTTTCCATTAAGGGACATAAACCAAGAATTTGATAATGTACTTGTTAGCCTTACAATGTGATAACCCCACAATGTTGGCTTAAGCATCCTACAACCAGAGATACATCCACCATACATGCAACACTTTTGTTTGACAAAAAAATGCAATTGACGCCCCAGAGACGTGGATTTTATGTAGCATGTGTTTGCAAAAGGTGGGATCAGCTTGGAAAAACATGGATTGGTTTGCTTCCGATTGGGGAGTTGGTTCTATTCCCCCCCCCCCAGATTGGAATAAGACGCTGGTTTCTCAGTGGGGAATACTAACCAACCAAAATGACTTTCGAGCAACCTCACTGGCCCCTCACAAATGATTTAGTTTACCCTTTTTGGAATCCTCCCCAAGAATGGGTTTACAATTTCAGAACTAGCTTTAATTGTGAGAGTGGGAGATAGTTCGGAAATCAAGCCTTCCCCATGTCCCCAGAATGTTGTGAATATCCAACAAAAACAACGGTTGAACAGTCGAATCCGCCAAGAAATAAGATGATGGTTTGGGGTCCCCTCAATTTCAGACAAAGCCACATGGTTTTTCATGAACCAACCGCATGTTGTTGCAACGATGCTAGGTGCTTTCTGAATGCTGGCTGATTTCCATCCTTACCCTAGAATGATGATCCCTAACGATCAAGTACCAACCAGCTTCTTATGATTTCTGTTTGATTCTTAATAGCAGGCATGCCTACCTTGCACATCATTCACCATCGAAATTCTCAACATGCTACCGCTAGTTTACACCCATGTTCCAGGAGTTTCACAAGCATTTCACCGGCGTTCGTTCTGCCACGCTTGGACCACCATTGTACCAATATGTCTCAACCATTTCATGATCAATTTACCATAATTTACCACAGTATTTACGCTCCGGTACACATACAAGGAACATCCAGAAAAACTATGGAACATCCACTACGAATGTAGATCACATAAACCAAGGATTATATGATAAACGTACATAAACTATCATAAACTATATTAAGCTATGGATTTTTCGTGGATTTTCCATCTCTTTTGTGGATCTTCGGGTGCCCCAGGAACCACGTGAGCTTGGGCAGTTTGCTGGGCAGAGCCACACAAGGCATTGCTCAGCTGGAGGAGAGTCTCGAGCTTCAGAGGTACCGGGCTTGGGATGGGGTAAAATTGAGGCGGGGAACCATGAGACAATGGTGAGTTTCATGGGATTTCATGGGACTTGATAGAGATTTAATGGGATTTCATGGGGATTTGATAGAGATTTCATGGGATTTAATGGAGACTTAATGGGATTTCATGGGACATGATAGGACTGAAGATGAGAATCACCCAGGATTTTCATGTTTTTTTTGGAGGCCCATGGGATGTGGAGGACTTTATGAGATCCTTGGATCATCCTCCCACGAGCCATAAACCCATATAGAGGTTTCCTAAAATGGGGGTACCCCCAAATCATCTATGTTAGATTGGGATTTTCCATTATAAACCCCGTATTTTAGGAAACCCCCATATCAACCCATGACTGGGAATGGTAAGTATCAGAATTCCACCTATTGATGGTGAGTCATCTGGAGATGGTAATGGCTTTGTTGTACTAACGGAAGATCCCAGTTTGTCAATGGAAGAACGCCACGGCTGGGGGATGATACCCTCAACTACTTCGGGTCTGGAATGGTACACCTTTCAGGGTCTGCCTATGCTGGGACATGAAGGACTAATCATGAAGAATGGGATCACGGGATAATCATGATAGGAGTAATAGTGACTTTATAATCTGAATGGGATCATCATGGGAGAATGGGATAGTAATGGATAGTCATGGGAGAATCATAACATCATGGGATTATGATGGGAGAATGTCTTTTGATCGGAAATGGATGAAACTCAGCGCATCTCAGCTACCAAATTTGGAGGCACCATGAGGTACTCACTGCGACGTCCTTGAGATGATCGTTACTATATAGGGGGGGAATCATCTGGAAAAATACCCTCCGGTAATCACTCGTGGCAATCAAAAATCCCCTATAAATAAAGGTTTTAATGGGAAAATCTTCTGTAAATGGCGGATTTTCAAATGCCATGTTTGATTACCAGAGGATATCTCATGTGTGGCCTTCTATATTTCAGGCTTGTGAATTAGTACATACAATGTGTTTGCCAAAGATGTGGGTTTTACCATGTTTAACCATCCCAAAATTGGGATTCGCAAGCCAAGAATGTGGGTTTGACAAAAACTTGAGAATTGACCAGCAAAAAAAGCGCTGGTTCGCTTTGCAACCCAAAATAGGCAATGTATTTGATGGTTGACATCACGGGCAAAATTGGTGGCCTAAAATCATGAAATTACATGTGTGTGTGTGTATGTATATATATATATACATACATACATGTATCAAGTATAGTGGGGGAGATACCCACCTGAAAAACAACCTGGATTTTTTTCCTGGAGAATTTGACATGTGTTTTCAATTGATGAGGCAAAAACAGCTGAAGGCGCTCGCAGCAGAAACCTTTGTTGAGGTGCCAGCGGTTTGCAAGTTGCACACATGTTCTGAGCACAATCGAAGGAGCTCTAAGGTAAGCCATCCCAGAAATGGTTCAACTACATCTGTTTTTTTTTTCAAATTGATATGGGGGGCTTGACAAACCCCAAACAATAGAAAATGTTCAACTTGCCACTAGAATTAACCTCCATTTATAGTGGATTTTCTATGGCTATGTTAAATAACCATAGGGTAAGTGTGAAACTGTGTGAAACCTATGTTTTACCCCCTATTTTAGTGTGAAACTCATGGCCACCTGCTTTTGATTGTTTCTGATCGTTTACCGCTTTGTATTTTTGATGTTTTTCACGTTTAAAACTGACAACCTGGGTTCTTCACCACCTAGTCCAAAATATATATCATATATCACTTTATTGTTGGATGAAACCGGACTTTTGATTCGTTGTAATTAGATTCTGCACATGTTTATATGCATGATTTATATATACATACCCTTTCCCATTGAAGCTTATCTGCCAATTACCAACTGGGCACAATCTTGGGATATGTCGCCATTTCAGCTGATTTGAATCCTAGTTGTTTGGGTTGTGATGTTTCCGCACTGCCAACCAGAGATTCATAGACCGTGGCTGATTAATATTTACTAGGGGAATAGACCAACAAATATGTGGATTATTTGATCCACAAACAAAATTGCACATTGCTTGAATCATGTGCACATAGGCTTCACATCTTCAGCATTTTTGATGTTTGTGACTTATACATATACCCATGCTGAAGGGTATGGTTTTGATATCCCCCAAACAGTAAATGTTGCTAAGAGTACATGGTTTACATTCAGGGTTTGCTGGGTAAGACCAGTACCGTATACCATTCCAAAGCCCATTTCTTCATCTCCAAATCGATGCCCAAAATCGGGATACCACATGTTACAATTGCTTTCCCGTTTAGATGAGAAATAGTTTGGATGAATTTCCCTATGTCATCATTAACTACCCAATAATGATCCTATAAGTCTTCCATTCATGATTGTGTTTGCTTTACCACTTTGACCCAGTTAAGTCATGCACTTGGGTATGATTGGATAACCAGGATATCTTGGGAAACCTTCCTCCCTCATGACTTTCCATTTGGTTCCTCCCAGTCATGTTTGTTGGTTTATAAACCCATATAAAGCCCATTGACTCATTTGATATATCTACCATTCACCCTAGTGAAATATGAGTTGTACACAAGTCAACTTAGCTAACACATATTCATAGATAAGTTCATCCCATTATGCCCCGATGTTATGAATCCTCAAAACTTTGTTGCTTGAATCACACAGTTTATATCTACCATGAAAGTAATCTCAATTATTTCTTACTACAAAACAAATAAATCACCTAAAATACATGTCTTTTTTTGTTGGACGATCCCATATAAATCCCCATGTTTCATCACATCATATCAGTTTTCATGGTGAAATCACAGTTCTACCGCCCCGAGGCGCCACCTGTCGCCCCAACGCCGTTGGAGCGAAATCTCCAGAGGACCTTAGATGAAGCTCCGGTGGCAAGCGAGATCCGAGGAGATTTGTCAGGAAATATGGCTTTGTTTGAATATGGTTCAATGGTTAATATGGCTTGATTAATTCAGGAAATATGGTTCAATCAAATGGTTAATATGGTTCTAATATCTCTAAATCTTTGTTTTCAGGAAATATTATCCCTAAATCCAATGGTTAATCATCATTGTCCCTATGAAATAACCATAATAACCATACTTGGGAATATACCCCATTTTCAGACACACAGAAAATATGGGACTTGATTGGATTTTTATGGAATGGGATATACACTACCATAATGATCCATAATATGGCAATATGATAGGTATATTATGAGATACATCATGGGAAATCATTGCTTTTCTTTACGGTCAAGATCCACTAAAATGGTGATGTCCATGACTGAGATGATTACATGACCATAAACATCCATAAACCACAGCACCATCTCTTGGCAATGGCACATATGTGTCTTAGTAAGAGGTATACATATATATATATACATATATATATATATATACATATATATATATACATATATATATATATACATATATATACTGTATATACATATATATATATATATGTATAGAATGTAATGGGGTCGGTCAAGAAGCCAATCCTAGTGCGTTTTAATAAAGGATTGCACGTGATTGAACAACAATGAAGCATTGATACAATGAAACAACAACGCTGTGGTTTTAAGAACAATGATAGGGTTGGGTCAAAAGTACGGAACAAAGATGGAAATGTAATACAGGAATTGAACCAACCAAAGTATCATAGGGGGGTTACCTCGAACAATAGGGATATGCCATCAGTCATATAAAAATGTACCATGCAAATAATGGAATGTGAACTGATAGAAAATGAAGATTGATTACTATATAAATTCTGTGTGCAAGCACCTGGGGGATTACCATTGGTAATCAAGGCAGTCACACACGGCTGGCTTTGAGAATCTCCCTGAATAGGACTCTCATCTGTAAGTGGATGAAAATCAGTGATGATCCTTTCCTAGGCCAAATTTCCGAAGGCATTTTTGTCAGCAGGGCATTTCAGCCAATTTCAGCTACCAAACTTGGAGTTCCCATGAGGTACCCAGCATATTTGAATAAATGATCACGACCTCACTGCGAAGGCACTGGAATGATGGTTTGTATAGTCAAAAATTACTTTATTCATATCAGGCCTACCTAAAGGAAGATACCTGCATGATAGTGGATGACAAGCCTGGTAAAGGCTTCGTGCCTGCTGGAGTGAAAGATTTGCTCCACAGCACCTTCCGCCTGAGCACTGAAAGCGGCTACTCGGGCAACTTCGTCTCTCATGATTCCGGTGCTTTGGTGCGCTTCGAGAAGGGGGAATGGGCACTGCTGTGCTTGGATGGCGCTGGCCAGAACCAGCGGCCACGGCAGCGCTTGGCTAGGAGAGCAGCAGCAAGTCTGGATTTGTCAGCAGACGGGCAGCACGGTCAGCGGTTTTGCTTTCCGACAGGGAGAGGCGCAGCCGGCCCCCAGTGCTGCTCCGCTTGCGCAATCCGTGACAGAGCAGGTGGCCACCACCCTGGCGGCTGTGACACAGACATTGCTGACCGTGGTGAAGCAGCACTCGGAGACATCACCCCTCTGTTTACAATCAAATTCCCACTTTCTTCGCTGTTCGCAATTTGGGGTTTGGATCCGCAAGGTTTAGATCCGATAATACCTTTCAAATCTCAAAAGTTCCCAAAAGTTCATGTCTACTTGTGGTATCACCAAGAAGCAGTAGTAAAACAAGCATTGATCCTCAGAAGCTTCAGGCGCGTTCTATTTCTATCGAAGCAAATGATTGCGCGGGATAGGCCGCTAATTGAAACTATGCCAGCCAATCTAGTTACAAGAGATCCCCCCACATCAGTTGACATTGACGATTGGCAGCAGGCATGACCTCGGCGCAATTGACACTGACCTTAAAAACATGCAACGACATGCAACGACAGACGCCGGCAACAGCAATGCCAAGTAATCACAACTTTCGCGCCTGCAAACGCAAGCACAAAAAATATTGTGAGACACGTTGAGACATTTTGAGTTTTTTTTGAGAAAATTGGAGCATTTTTTTCAGACAAGTTTGGCTCATGTCGAGCAATTTTTAACAATTGATGAAAACGCACTATGACATTGTCGACCTTGGATAGTTTTCAAAATGTCTCAATTGAAGCTGCTTGAGACATCTTACTTTGGCTGAAAAAGGTGCCTGATCTAAACGCCACTGATCTAGACCCCAAAACGAGATCAGTGATTTCTGCTTGTCAAATCTCGAATGTTTGTTTGAGACCTAAGGATGTCACTGTCAAGAACGTTTTGGACTTTCGCAACACCACGGGCTTATCCGCCGAGGTGTCAGCGCCGAGGAAAGACACTATTTTTGACACAGACCCAGCTTTCAAATTAATTTGAGACATTTGTTGATTTTGTCGGAGCATATTTCACCTTACATTCCATACTGTATGTTATCGCATGTCATCTCCGGTTATCTCTCCCAATACATAACCATTCACTGGGGCGACAACCATCGTTGCCGACGGAAAAAACGCCGCGTCAGGCCACTGCAACCTCGGCGGTCTGTGCTGTGGCCAATCTGGATGACACGGTCCAGATGAGTGACCTACCGGGCCCGAGTTTTTTGTTTTGAAATCAGCTGTATCATACAGGTAGAAATCATTATAAATCCCATCCCTCTAATAATGGTTGAATAAACTACTAGTACCATACAGTAACATGATGATTTTATAGGTATATAATGGTATATATAAGGGGAGATTTACGGGGTATATCATGGAACATAGATGGATAAAGTGGGAAACTGGATTAATGCCATCCCACGATCACGTTACCATCCGCATGGGTCCCCAGAAATTGCAGATCCAGTACTAAACCAAGGTTTCTAGGCTGGTATTTAAGACTGGGGGAAGGGAATAAAAACCGATCGATAGATGATTCGATCAGATTAGTTTTTGAGCCGTTTCAAACTAAATTCAATGAACCTGTATGTGCCATGGTCAAGAGTGAGTTTAGCAGCCATAAGTTTGTGGATGGTCATCTCCCGATTTTCAGAGGGGAATATATATACCCGTTGTAAGGAATCCCCAACGATTGTTGGATTATAGTGTGCAAATACTGTAGATCACGATGAATAGTTGCTTAGATTGGATTAGCGTAGATTAGATAAACAGATATAAATGTATATGTATATCGATTTTATATGATTTTATGTAATCATATATATATATATATTCACATATTATTAGTTATACAATTGTATACACATTTGTGCAACTATGTAAAGATGTGTATAGCGCACCCGCAAAACATGTGCAAATGTTCAGGTTTGTGAAATGTTGGCCTTGGATACTCTTTGCTTTGCATCTAAACGCAACATGTTTTTGTGTGTGTGCGTGTCAGATTGTGGGGTAAATGTTCAATTATGGATCAATAGAGTCAAAAGAGTCTCTAGAATGCTGCTATGTTTTGTTTCAGGATATCTTGCATCATCTCGCCATGTGAAGTCACGACACGCTGTGACTCCGTGGAAATCATGTGAAAAATAATTGCAAACCAACCGGCTCATACCATACAAGCATGTTCTCCTTACCTGTTTTGGACCTTATGGAGCACTCTATGAAGTCACTTCCAAGGTCTTGCTATGTCACTGCAATTGCCTCATTCTAGCTCCAATGATCAGCTTTCCCAACCCGGCAGGTATTCACAGCCTAAATCCCGACCAGTCGCGGCCTCAATGATGCCAAGCTCGGCCCATGTCACCAGAAATCGATGGTTTGAGATTGTGTTTATCCTCTGGTAAACTAACAGTTTGCTATTAAAGATGGCCATAGAAATAGTGGATTTTCCGAAATTCCCATTAAAAATGGTGATAGTGAGAAGGATTGTTGTTGTTGTTTTTGTTCGTTGTTCTTTTGAACCAAAAGTGTGAAATTACGAAGTGCCTAAATTGGCATATTCAGATATGGCCATAGATTTACAATAATTTACAATTATGGGGTATATAATTAACCTTAATTAACAAAGAACGGAATGTATGACATGAACAGATCATTGGAATATGATATGTATATGTTCTAGTGTTATATATATATATATAGACGTCAGCTCATTGGAGATCACAGACGGTTTGTTACAGCCATAAACTGTTCAAGTTGGGTCCTGTATCCAACTTGCCCCCAAAGTCGCTGGTTCTATTTGGGGAAGATAACGGACATGATCATCATTGGGCACTTCAGAAATGGGTTGGCTGTGGACTAAACATGACGAACCTGTGAAGGCCACGTGGCTTTGAATTGTATTACCCTCTGCTAAACCAAATTGACAATGGCATATCCACCATGTGTAGATGACTTACCGATTGAAATCGGGAGTTTAAATTGCCAGTTAAAATTGAGCAGACAGTCCACAATAGTCCACCCTCCAGAAAGTGCTAGGTGAACTCCTACGGTGGGTCTATCTTTAAAGCCACTCATTCCATACTATGTTTTGTGTAACTGGGTGATTTTCCACATTCATCAACCCCCTGGTTGGTCGCTTCATGTCTTGTTGTCCGACAAGTTAAACATCCGTGAGCAGCTTTTGAAATTCCCCTTTACACGTTTAGGATTGGGCTGGCATAAAATCCAGAAAAAGTCGTAAGACTTTGCCTGAGTTTCGTGAGGAAAATGAAACAATTTTGAACACAGCTCCAGTGGAATATACTGGGAAGACTCCGGGACGACTTCCCCCCTGATGCTTCTGGGGCCTGGCGAAAACCACCAGCCGACCAGCTTGGATCTATGTGGCTTTGGCTGAAAATAGCATACCATAAAAACCCATGGTTGATCAGCATGTTTTTTTCTCATTCAGATGGCCAGAGATTTTCTCATTGCATGATGATCCCACTTTCCCACAGTTGATCTTCGTTTTGAGACAAACCCTCATGCGGTTGTTTATCTCCCACAAGAAGCTGATCATAGAAATCCCCATAATGATAGAAACACATATATAATTGATATACCATGATTAAGTCACTATTCTAGGATCGGATTTCCCGTTCTTTCTTGGGTCTTACTTTCTTTTGGGAATGTCGAAAGTCACATCCCACCCCACACCGCCACGTTACTGGAGGCCTTGGGAAGGTGCCATGGAGCTGCTGAACAAACCTGGCCACTTCATCAACACCTTGCGTCGCTTTCCGCAGGCAAGGTCCGCATCTCCTGGTGGCCCCAAAGTGGCACCAACATATCCCAAGGACCTCATAGCCTAGGCTGATGGTTAGGTTATGTTCGGTTCATGGTGGATATATCTTAGGCGGGTGTATAAACTAACTGCTGAGGAGAGGGGACTGATTGTTCGGTAAGCTGTGCAAACTGACAGGTGAAGGATGACATTGCTTCACCAACAGCAATTGTGATGGGGAAGGTCACAAGTGAATGATTGGATTTCCAACCATGAACCGTGGATTTTGTGAACAGATGAACAGGGATGGAATCAACATGTTTATGGTGACAAAGCCAATGTAACTTCAGAAACTGTTTGGTAATATATACCTCAGCCGAAGCTGCTGCCCTTCGGTGTGGGTGGCCGAGGAAACCGTTTTCGGGAAGATGATTGTTGTTTTGGGAAAACATGCTGGAAACCATGATTCCTGAATGTCCAAATCAGGGGTTGTTCCTGTTAAAAGAATCATGTGTTAAGCCAAGATTGTGACACCAACTATGACACGTACCGCAGGATCATATCATCAGTACGGCTGCTTTAGAACTTGGTGCAGTTGCAACACCTAATTTACTTGGCCCTTGGGGCCCTTAGTCATGGTCCTAGTTTGCACCTGGTTAGTGTAAGAACTTCAGCATGGGAAAATGCCGAGTTGTCATGACTGCAGTCAGCAGCTGGGTAGGTGGTTTCATCTATGTGCTGATACGTGTGGATGGTGATTCCAGTTGGCTAACCTCACATGTGTGGGAACTGTGGCACAACCACCAACCAGCATCCAACTAGCCTCGGAGCATCAGGCAGTGTTTGCCAAGAAGGTTTCAGAGGACGCGTTGGATGTTTTTGGTATTTTTGTTGGTGATTTGTTCCCCTCAAGACATACTTGGAAGCGCATCCCAGTTGCTAAGTGGGTAAGAACATGCAATAACCATTTTATAATATAACACAGTTATACCACGGACCCAAGAAATATATATTTTTTGATCTTTTACTCCAAGTAGGATGTTTTGCCGGAAAAGCTGAGGAGAAAGAGAGAGAGAGAGAGAGACAGAGAGAGAGAGAGAGAGAGCGAGCGAGCGAGGGAGGGAGGGAGGGAGGGAGCGAGAGAGAGGGAGAGAGAGGGAGAGAGAGGGAGAATGGAGAAATGGGGAGACAGACAAGGAAGAAGTCATGCTGACTTTCAGAAAGGTGTTTTGATGTGATTTGATGTTCAAGATTCCGCATAACTTCCCTTAAACTGACTCTGGGAGGCATGGGATGTTTTGGGACCAGTGGACTTCAAGGGTATCCGTGACCAACATGTTGCAGTAATGTGCTAAACCCAACGCCCTAAATCTCCAATTTGGGATGGTCTAGCTAGCACCTATTTCTGTTGTTCAATCCATCCAATCCATGGTTTATCCCATTCTCAGCGGGTTTTTATCCATCAAATATTCCAGGCAATAAACTCATTTAATGGATATTTATGGTACCATCTGGTATAGTGATGATTTTTCCAGCTAGAACCCTCCACTTAGTTCCGATATTTCCCAGCTATGTTTGAGTACCTAAGCCGTTGAAACATTGTTTCAACACCTCAGGTGCTAATGATAATGTTGGATGTGTCTGAATTGAAAGGTCATTTAAGGTGCCATCTGACGACGTGACGACGTAGAACTTCCCTGTTTTACTTGGTGAACTTCTCCGGTTTTTTCGGCAATTTTCGTTGATTAAACCTTGGTAATCAAACATGGCAAGTGAAAAAAAAACACTAAATCGAGATTTCAACTTATAAATTGAATATATTCCATTGCCATGTTTGATGACAGGAAATCCTTGGTCCAGTGAGGCCCCTTAAGGTGATGTGGCACGTCCCTCCCTGGCTATACCCTCTGGTTATTTAACAGTTTGCGAACCGGAAGCCATGGTCCATTTAGTTCGCTGATTTACCTAGTAAAACCTTCATTTATGGATGATTTCCTGTTTTTAGATCTTCCCAAGTCCTTGTCACATGATTTTCCTATGAAAGATAGTGATTTCCTATCAAAGACAGTGTCACATGGCAAACCGTTAAATTACCAGAGGGCATTCACCGTTAGCAATTATTAACCACTATTATATAACTAATATTCATCAACTATTAATTTCCCCTGATTATCCCATTTTTTGTTGGATTGTAAAGGAGAACATCGTGGCGGCGCGGCACTTTCTGGCCATGGCGCGGCGCTCCGGCGGAGCCGAAGAAGCACCGCCGGTCCGGACGCCCGAAGTTTTTTCAGCGATGAACTGAGGGTGCTGGGACGGGCACCTGGTGGAGTATGCCACTTACCAACTGGGTGGGCCAGTGGGAGTTATAGGTGGACCATACTACATGTAATATCAGTTAATGGTTTTGAGATGTTTTGGGGATATAGCTACAATTTATAGTTAGTTTTTTTTGGAAGCTTTCGACGGGAAATCTTTAATAACAAAACAAGCAAAAAGAAGTGAAACAAAAGGGAAACACATGTAAAAACAAAGTGACAAAAAAAATAACCACACAAAAAAGTGTGCTGGGATAGGAAAACAAAAAGCGAAAACAAATGAAAACAAACGTAAACAAAAAATAACAACACAAGAAAAGTGAGCACATTTCCTACGTTTTTTGTGTTTTCATGTTTTTGAGTTTTGAGCAAGACCCACGAAAAGATTTTTTTTTTCTTCAATTTTTGTTCTTCTCTTTTTTCCCACCTGCTTTCATCATTTTTCCTACGTTTTTTCAAATTGGCAAATTTTGCGTAAGACCCACGAAAAGAATTTGTTGTTTCATTTTGTTTCACTTTTTTTCTACTTTTTTTCCGATGTGTTTTTGTTATCCAAATTTTCGAAATGTGCGTCAGACCCACGAAAAGAAACTCGTTTTTTTTCACTTTGTTTTTCCTTTTTTCTTGTTTTTTCATTTCTGCCAAAGTTGTTGTCTTTTTCGTCGTTTTTTCCAATGCGATGTGTTTTTCTGCCTGTGTTCAATTTTACTATTTGTTGCATTTTCCACTCGAAAACTGTTACCGCAATACATAATGCTTGATAGGGGTTGTAAACCAACTTAAGTTGTTACTTGACGGATCATCCAACGATTCGTCAGTGCTTAGTAACTGGGGCTATAAATCTCATCATACCCGAAGAATGGATTGTTCCTGACTGGGATCTATAGTGTCATTGACAAGGATCTTAGGATGTTTATTCCTTTGAATACCTCAGCTGATTTCATGATATGTCTGACATGGTCGACGACAAGTCGGATGGTGCCAGAATCTCTACAAGTTCAACATTGCTCAAGAGAACGGGCAGAAAGAGACATGTACCCTCTGGTAAACTAACATAGCTACTGAAAATGGCCATAAAAATAGTGGATATTCCCATTTAAAATGGTGATTTTCCATAGTTATGTAAACGTTTACTGGAGGGTAAAGTGTCTGCATCATTCGTGGAATAAGTTGGATCCGGGCGATCTTTCAAACCTCAGAATCCCTCAGCTGAGTCAGTTCTGGTGGAGGTCGTTGTTTTGTGTTTTTTTAGTTTAGCGTTCTTTGGCCTTTGGGTTTCAATTGATTCTGTTCCTATGAATTTCGCTTGGATGTTCCTTTCTTGTGTTGTCCATGTAGATGTGGGATGTGACTCAGTTGACGCTTCTTCCACCATTGCTGTTGGGGATTCGTTTGGCCTGAGAGATTCCGTGGCTTCTCACTTGAAGCATATCGCCATTCCCAGAATTGATCAGAGTGAATATTTCAAGGAAATACCAATATTGTGATGGTAAATCATATGGTTTACCTTAGATTGTCCCTGAAATTGGCCAAATGAACCAAATGCAGTCAATTCATCGATCATTTCAACCCCTTTGGCTGTTCAATTGGGGGTATCATTTTAGTAGCCAATGATCCCTATGTCGGGAACCCCGCCCTGCCTCAGTGCGATTTTTTGTGCCTTGCCACGCCTTAGTTGGTTTCCTTGGGGAAGACAACCAAGTCTCAAGAATACCTTGCAGTAATCTACAACCTGAGCAGCGTTCAAAACCCCTTTTGTTTGATGATATTTTGATGATTGGCGGGGGGTTGTGGTGTCCAAATGTATCTCATTAATATATTATATGGGGGATTGCAGTATCATAATCCAATATGAAAACACCCATTACCCAACCAGTATCAATGGAATGACAGAGGGTTTTGAACACTGCCCCCCCGGCAATGGACGCAAACCTCTTGAAATACCAATATTTAGGGGATTTTCCCATCCCCATGTTGAATGTTGGAGGGAAACATACTGGTGGTTAAA
This sequence comes from Symbiodinium sp. clade C Y103, assembly GCA_003297045.1. Lineage (NCBI taxonomy): Eukaryota > Dinophyceae > Suessiales > Symbiodiniaceae > Cladocopium > Cladocopium sp. clade C. Next base: position 66,820 of record BGPT01000782.1, on the reverse strand, counting down.
GGCTTGAACTGCAACTCTAATCTTCATTTGTGCGATGATATTTGGTTGGTTATATCACAGTGGCGCACACGTTTTGGTTCTTGAAGGGTGCAAACCAGCATTCTGAGTGTTGTTTCTTTCTTCCACGTCTCAAACTCCTGGTTTTAATCCCATCCCATCTCATCCAATCTCCCAAGCCCCTTCCTCGCGACCCTGTCACAGGCAGTGGCTGCTGTACAACGATGGATAGCAGCTGCCATACAGCTGTGGGAGGCATGATCTTGGAGGGGCTGGTTGGATAACGAGCATCCCGGAATTAAGAATGATTGTATCCTAATTGACAAAGATTCTTTGGAAATCATTTGCAAAAAAGACAGATACAAACAGATTGGATTGCTGCAAGCGTAATCTTTGGCAGGGGATATCCATGGGTTGATAAGGATTGGTCAAATCCTCACTTGTTGTGGCTTCGATCCCTATGTTTGATTGATGAAGTCCCCATGTTTCTTCATTTCATTGTTCATCCACATGTTTGTTTCCATTCAAGCAGTCTCATTCGTTCAACTAATCCTGAACACCCGCCAAACGAAACCCTGGTGCAATCTATGGGATCTTTTCATTTTGGGGGTCTAACTGTGGGTGTATTGAATATTACATCAAGGGGGGCATGGGATTCCTAAACTCCATTCAAATCCGTATGCGTTCAACGCACCATTTGAGTTGCTCGGCACTCCGATAGGAGCCACCTTTTTGGTTGCTGAAATCCCTTTTTTTCTGGGCAGGCGCCGGTGCAAAAGCCTGTTGCAACTCCCCAGCGAGTCGACGCTTGGTGTCTGTTGGTTGAGGTGCTCAGGATGATTCGATTTTTGATAACAACTTGAACTTGAAAGTAAATAGTATGACAAGTACTATGTCTATAGAACAAGTATGACAAGTACTATGTCATCCAGAAACTTCTGTAGTATTTCAAGTACTTGCTACTCAACGTAAATGAATCAGCTACTATTTCTACAGAACTACATTTGTTTGGAATCCAGGGCTGCAGATAGAAGGCTGGAGGCCATTTATGATTCCTTTCATGGACTGGAGCAGGGATTCGTGATGAAACACCGATTCTATTGTCACTGGATTGGTTTAAGGGAAAATTGAAACCGGAAACCCCTATATTTGGGAAAATCCAGCCAGTTTCCTGTAGATTTTCCCTTCAAGCAATCCATTGATATTGATGCTTTGAGAATCTTTGAGACATAGTTTTGAATGATGTGTCATGGTGTCATGGTGTTTTGAATGTATATTTAGCAGGGATTGGGATGATGTTCCATATTGGTGTTCTATATGTCAAATGAATGTCCAATATGTTTTGTGGTTGGGATGATTTGCCCACATGATTGAACACAATGATCTTTGAAAGCTAATTATCCCATATTGATTCTGATAGTATCAAGAAAAACTTACTTATATGTGTATATATATATATATAGATCTAGATGGTATCATATTGTACTAAAGATCTATATCATCAATATGTTATCCCATATTGATTAGTATGACCGTGGTTGGGATGATTTGCCCACATGATGAAACAGAATGATAGTTGAACATGTTTGAAACCAAAGCATCCCATATTATCACACATTGATGTGTCATATTGTGAAAGCCCAGGCAAACTTCGGAAGTGATTCCCCCTTTGAAGTCACGAGACGCATCGGCGGCTTCGCGTTCTCAGGAAGTGAATTGCAAGGTGAGGGACTACAAGCCTCTCCGGCCCCACGGGGAGGTGGGGCAGTGCTGCGGGAAGGGGGTGGAAGAAAATAAATCCCCCGAGTAAATGGAGGATTTAGGGAAAATCATCTATAAATGGAGGATTTTCCATTTCCATGTTTGATTCCAGGAGGGTATACAAGTACCTATATGGAGTTATTGTACCATATGAATGGTCTTATTTACTAACTACCTGACCTAACTACCATATTAATGCTATCTTACCGGTGTTCAGTTGGCAAGGCTGTCTTTGCTACATCAAATAGGATACGTGAGTGGAAGCTTGTCACATGCTGTTACTTGTACCCTTACGTATCCTGTTCAGATTGTGCCTTGTTGGAGTGCTCAACTACACCTCAGGGATGGCATACATCCGCATGATATTTGTCCATGTTTGTTGGTGAATTTTAACATGATTGTTTCCCTGAAAAGGGGATGGTAATCAATCCATTAATCGGGATTTATAGACCCATTAGAAGGGTTTCCAATATGAAATGGATGATCATAAACCATACACGTTTTGATCATAGCACAGCACATGTGGCATTTATATGTTATTATTGTAAGTTGTTGGTCCTTTGATTATTACAGGTTTGGCCCTTTACTATACTTATAGATCAGTTATGCATCCGCATTTATGGAATGATAGCCCCATATATAACTGACTTTAGGGCTTCAACTGTGCAGTAGATAAGAGTCGTTATTTTTTATCATTATCTCTGTCTCCAAGTTTGCTGGCGATGTTGCGCGATGCAGCACGCGGTGTTGCGAAGGTCCGTCCTTTGCGCAGTGACCGTACGGGGACCCCAATAGGGACTTTGGACCCGGATCGGCGAATGAGATTGACAACAGCCAGTGGTGAATTTTGATCATGGTGGCTGTTTCAATTTGTCGTCGCGTTGTAAGCCAGGCCTACTTTGAGGTACTAAGTGTATCTGAGTGTTGTTGTCAAGATTTCCCGTGACCAGAGAGATGTTTGTAAATTCAAGTAACGTATATAGAAAGAATAAAACTGGAAATTGGAATTCCATAATCAGGGTCTCTGCACGAAACTTCGATTGGAGGAAATTCATTTCGCACTTACCTACACCCAGCCATAGCACCTCTCCGGAGGAAGTGAATTTGTTTGGATTCAGGATTGGGTCTCAATGATAACGAACCCAATCGTGATAATGCTGACTTTTTGGCATGGGAACCTAACCACAAGGAATGGCCCTAAACCCGAGATTCATCAGGTATCAATGTGTCACAAGTTGAGTGTTTCATTCGACAGATGCATTGCAGATGCATACATTGCAAATCGACTTGTGTGGAATACAGCATGCCTTTGATTCGCCACTTCCATTTTGAGAAGACCCAGCATCTTTTCAGGAAAACGAATGCTTCACTGTTGGGAATGGCTCAAAACTCAAGCTATACCTTGAACAATGGATCGTCAATTGTGTGCTTAGCTCCTGAACATGATCAGCCTTTCGTGGGTCCACAATGGTACCCCATGTTAGAGCCTGTACCAGAAACCAGCCGTCAAAGAGACCATACAATAGCTTTGGCTCAAGCTGGCCCACTAACCCTGGCCAAGTTCCTCTAAAATGAAGATTTGAAGCTGCCATGCAAAAGGAACACGAATAATGTCAATGGGCAAACAGCAACATGACCCGTGGTTTGGTCCAAGAATCATGGCCATACCTTTATGATGTAGTATACGTTTGGTACTTTCCCATTTGTAATGTACCAATCTGTACCAAGCAATTCGACAACAAGAAACACATACATAGCGTCCAAGACACGAAGTGCTCCGCTCTCGAGCGGTTGGACCCCACGCAGCGGAAACGGCGCGCGAGGTTTGCACGTTGCTGGGCTGCGATGCATCATCGTGTCATGATGATGAAGCCTCCTGCTGATCATCATCATCATCATCATCATCATCATCATCATCATCATCATCATCATCATCATCATCATCATCACCATCCCATTATTCATCAGTTTTGTTAGTGTATATATATATATATTCTATATGGTATAATGATCATCCCATTAGTCATCAGTTATATTAGTCTGTATACTGTAATAGGTATTGCAGGTGTAATTATATGAGTAACCGACAAAATTATCGGAATACTAAAGTAGTAAGGACCTGTTTGTGAATTACAAAACCTTCACTACCGATAGGGGACCACCCACTTTGGCCATGTCAATTGCGAGTAGTATATAATTTTGTCCGCCACTCATATGTATAATTGTGTATAACAAGTATAATTGTGTATAATAAGTATAAAAGATATCAGTGCACATGTCTCCAAACGTAATTCAGATGATTCCTGATATTTGTGTTGGTGTTTCTCACCCCGCTGCTGTGGGTCATCAAGATGACTCTGGCAGCCCAACGACACCCAGGTTTTTTTGTGTCGATGGCTGTGATAATCATCGGAGATGATCCTTTCTGGTGGTTTCTTGGAAGCCAGTGACGCAATTTCAACCGGTGACACAACTGATGCCACGACATTTCCCTGAAGTGCATACAGCAATTTGATACTAATTTCATGGAGATCCAGCACTTTGAAGCGATCTTGTTGTTGAACAGCTGGATATTAGATATATTAAATATATTGCTTGTATAAGACGTTTCCACTGCCCTTTTCAACCGCTTCACGGTTTGGGCAAGTCTCTCGGTCTCACCATCCCTGAGATCATGGGATTCATACTGCGTGCCTTCATCAAAAGTTAGTTTACATACTAACTGAATAAGGGTCAGTGTATCCATTACCCTCTGGTAAACAGCCACATAACTATGGAAAAACATCATTTTTAATGGGAAAATCCACTATAAATGGCCATTTTCAATAGCTATGTTAGTTTACCAGAGGGTAGGAGTGGTTTTTGGGTGAGTTGCTCAGAGAAACATCCAAGCCCAGCTGAGAACTGAGATTCACCGCAATGACGACGCCACGATGTACATCCCAGGCATTGTAAGTGTCTTTCTTTAGCCGTAGATACCTATAACTAGGGTATTCCGTACAGCTGGGATACAATAAAACATATTAAAACAATATGGTTATTACCCACTTACAATGCCTGGGATGCACCCCCACGTGGCAAATCGAATTGAAATGATTCGATCCAGTGAAGTTGTGCCATCCCTCCAGCTACATTAGACCCTGCAAAATGAGGATTGAAAGACGACTTTTGGAATTTGAGAGGAGCACGTTTTTCAGGGTCAAACAATTAGTTAGGGGTATGCGGTATGCAATATATATATATATATATATATACTAATCAATCCACTGAGTATATTCTCCCCAAATCTAGTATGGATAAGTTAGAATAAATTGTATTATAGTTAGATTATATATTTCTACGACATGATACAACTAATAATAGTAGAATGACCCATCTAGGAATCCGGGGCTGGTCGTGTTCCGATCTTCAGGTGGTGGATGCGCCTCGTCATAGCTCCTTGGCATGGCGATTTCTGCCAAAAAGCAGTGAGATTTCGGTGGCCCCTCAAACTGTGGTGGATGAACCTTGTTGAGCCAGCAATAGGGGATAGTGAAAAAAGAGACTATCAAACATGCTAAAGCTGGATTTCAGTTAGCTGTGGCTCTTGATGGTGTTTATGGTGTTGTTTCTTTGGTCTTTTTGGGCAGCACACTGTCCCTGGGAAAAAGTACCAATCGGATCAAGCTTCGATTACATTCCAAAGGAAACATGTTTGTTTAAGCATCAAACATGGTCAACGAAAATGGGATCCGATGGATGTAGTTTCAACATGTTGTAATAAGTACACAGGCAACTGTTAAAGCCGTCTCTTTTGACACAGTTTTCAAGAAATGATATAGATGTAGAAGAGTCTCTTGCAGAAGTCCTTTCTTCCGCCAACCTGAAATCAGAGTTTCGATCATGTTTTGATTTTTACAAATTGTGAATGAGGCGTTCAGATCGTTTAGGTTGGTGTCTGTATGAAACCACTTGGAGGTGTGTCCACCTCACAGTGGAGACGGCAGTATGTAAAAGATATGTGTGCGACGCCTTTCTGATCCCTAGCTACTGTAGCAAAGCATATTTATTTGGGGCTGGATCAGCAGCCGCATTCCAGAAATGTCTTGAAAAGTGGTCATCATTCACTAGTTTGCGGGAGCAGAAATTGAGCTAGGTGTCATCCTAGCCCTGACAATTCGGAAAGCGTAAAAGGGGGCGATGAGGGATGACGTTCACTTCGATACCTGTAGCTGGTGTGCCAACATAGTGGGGATGTAATTGCCAACAATGGGGTATTCAGCAACAATGGAAAATTTATGAAAAAATACCAACAAGGATTGGGATGCGACGACCATTGGATGGAGATATAGCTGTAACTGATTGGTCGTTTCGAAGATGTTTTAGGGGGCTGATGATCCAAAAATCGGGGTTTTGGAACCACCTGATTGTGTGTAGCCATGGGTCAAAACCCAAGACAGGATAGTCATTCACTTCCCAACACAGTCCATTCTCTGTAAACTTTAAGCAGCTCAACGCTTTCAACTATGTAGAAATAGCACATGCCATCACATGCCATGCACATTGGTTCAAGCAAGGAATTTGGCACCTTCACCATGAAACAAGGACTTGGTTCAAACGTGAAGATCCCAGGACTTGGCTTCCCGGACTCGGCTCAACGCCCAGGTGTTTGTCTATGTGTTGCTGGCTGTATGGAAGGCTTACTCCTGGTGCCGATCCCTCGACTTGACCGCGCCTTGGATCTGGGAAGGCGGCTTCGTGAGGTCAGATCTGGCTGGTGGATGGTGGTGGATATTAGTGGGCATCATCATCCCATCATCCCATTCGTTGGATGGAAAATGACATTTTCTTTCAAACCACCAAGCTGATTTAGAATGGGCTCCCCGCAACTAATGCAATGTCAAAGTGTGAAAGATCATGTAAGTGGGATCATTTCTCTAGAGTGGAGGACTGGTTTTCTTGGATTGCGCCCGCTGCTGCTTCCACGATATTTATCATGACCAGAGTTTAGAATGTTGGGTAATGTAGTAAACCATAGTAAATCCAATAATAAACCATCCCCAAAATCATGTTTTTTTGTGGGTGCTATAACCCATCCCCAAATGGTGGCTTCATGGCATCCGGTTTCCCACTTTGTTGAAGGCCCAGGGACCCAGGTCATTTGGAATACTCCAAGGATGCCCCACAGATCGTGGAATCGCCGGAATTTTTCCAGCGGTCCTGCATGAAAAAGATCACCCGAATGTTGGCACTGCGTATCAAGTCATACCCTCCGGTAAACTAACATAACTATGGGAAATCACCATTTTTAATGGGAAAATCCACTATAAATGGCCATTTTCAATAGCTATGTTAGTTCACCAGAGGGTATCTTGTTTTGGTGGCTTGTGGGTTTCTCTGAAAATATGGTACCTCTAGATCCATTGCTTAGTCTTCATTTTCCCCATGAAATGGACATTTAGAAGGTATACCCCCATTTTGAGACAGACCCATGTGCTGTTGACGGGTTAGACCCGTCCCATTGCATGGGGACGCTCATCCGGCCAGCACAGAATCTGCGAAAACATCGGGATCTCTCAGTGCCAGTGATCACTTTCTATGAGAGTTCTATAGTGGTTCGATGATTACATAGATATATATGTATATATATAATTGTATATATATACACAAGTTATGTATATTATTACTGATTACGTCTAGACTATATATATGGTTTGGGTTCAGCTATTCACAGAACCATCGAATTCAGCCAGTATAATCCAATATGATCAAAACAATGAGATCCATAGAAGCGCTTACAGTACTGCTTAATGTCGAGTTAGGTTTATTAATGCCCCCGATCACCATACCCCGGCTCTTCCCCAATTTTGGGGCAATACGAAAGTCAATCAGATGGTTTTTGCTCCCCCAATGATGCTCACCATTTGCAATGTTTGAATTGGACCATCCCACCCTCCAGAAGTTGGAGGCCCGCCAGTCATTGGTTCAATTGCAAATGGAGAAGTACATCCACCATGGAACCAATAGTCAGCCTGGTAATCTTGCCTACTTACTTATCTAGGGGAGCCCTTCTTGTAGGATAAGTCGGATAAGTGGCTCCAAATTGGGATAGTTGTGGCTTGAATTTCACCATAGATTGGGGATTTTGTGTGGGAGTTGGGACAGGATCCTACATCTGTGAATCTCTACAACCATAGCCTCCATTGGCAAGTGTCTCATAATTTTACCATATGCCTTGAAACCCCAAACAACCAGTTGAAGCATTCGTGGTTTCCCTGCCAAGATTCGACCAAAGCGAAGCAACCCATTTTGTTCGATGAATTTCCCGAGCGAACGACACCTCCACGTTTCGTGCGGGGATTTCCCAGCGGCCTGCCATGTTTCATGACACCAGAGGCTAGATCCAGTAATATCCCATTAAAAAAAACATAGAAAAAACAAAAACTACATATTTAAAAACCATACTCAAAACATCTCAAAACACCATAAGCCCCATTTTAGGCTGGAAAATCCTCCATTGAGTTCGATGTTCCACAAAACATAGCCCACTCACTTTCCAGTACATCCTCGAAAAATCCATCAATTCCCACCGTAGATGCCCCAGGAGACTTGGTCGAAGCTGAAGAAGTCCAAAAGCTTTTCCTCAGCGCCTTGGAAGTTTTTTCGGAGAACATCACCAGGGAAGTGGACCATTTATAGATGATTTACCTTTGAAAAATGGGAATTTCCATAGTTCTGCTATGTTAGTTTACTGGAGGGTACCATATACATTTCTAAAATTTTCTAAAAGCACATTACTAGGTGGAGGTTTTTCCTACACTGGTGGTATCCCAATAGCTGGATCGTTTATCATGGAAAATCCAAAAATGAAATGGATGACTTGGGGTTACCCCCCTTCTACATAATTATAGTTGATAATTACTACGATATATCCAACTTCGAGTACATTTAGGGAAGCCATGGACTATTTAATTTGATGGTTTCTCATGATTTACCAGTGATGATTTTCCACTTCGCTACGGAAAATTACCAGAAGGTGAATTCCATTCAGATCCATGAAGATTGCATTGTTTTGGGGGTATTTGCCATTTTTGGACAAAATCATAGCATTCATGTATCATTTTGTTTTGGTATACTAAGACCCATTGAGATCCATTAAGAGTCCATTGAGATCCGTTGAGATCCGTTGAGTTCCGTTAAGATCCACCAAGATACAGTAGTCATATCATTTGTTTTCAAGATCCAGTAATCACCTATTTCCATTAAGATCCGTTAGCACAAAAAAATCCATTCAGGCCCATTCAGATTGCAGCCCATTTGTGTATCCCGATTTCTACATTTGCCAACGACCAATGGATTCAATGGACCAAGGTAATGCCTAGTGAGGAGAGCGAGGAAGAGGCAGTGAGCAATCGCCCCTCATCAACGACGGCCCTGGGTTGTGACCTTGGGGGCATTGGAAAATGAAGGATTCATAGAGCTAGATCTTATATATATATATATATAGAGATAGGATTATATTTGTAGTATAAAGTATATGTTATATATAGAAATATATACGAATATATACTTATATATAGTGTACTGTACACGTATAACGTAAAAAACAATACTTAATTTGAGTATCAAACATGACTTGATATGAAGGATATGAGCTGGAATTGGAACATGGAGGATATATATATATATAAATATAAATGTTTACATACATGTTTATATTTGAATGTGTTATATACAAGTCTATTTGTGTTTGCTTATCAATCATGGAATTGGAAAATTGAGGGCTCATTAGATATGGAAGCCTGGGGATGCCATCAGAGAAAATACAAGTTTGATAGATTGTGACTATCATGAGATAGAATTTCTGAGATGGTTGTGCTTAGTGACCAAGCGCAGGGTCACCTGTCAAATATGGAAGCCTTCACAAATTCAAACCCCGGCGCTTCATTTTGATTTCACCACTCGCGTTTCCGGAATGCCCTGTTTCCACAGGGTACGAACGAGGAAAAAACTTTGGAACAATAGTTCAACCACTGGGGACAGTCGGGACTGACACATTGGGCAGGCCTCAATTGGGTCTCGGAGGTGAGAATCTTCATAACTGAACGATGCTGGTTGATGGTGCTTGATGGTGATTTTTTGGGGAGGTTTATACCAACTGGCCTACTGCAGTTGGGGTCCTGAAGCAATCTAAAAGTTCAGTTGGTTCCATGTTAGATTGTTGCATTGGCTCGGAATCCCAATAAAATACACTATTTTAGATCTATTTTGAGGGTTTGGTGTTATCATAGGCCCGAAAGCCTGAAGATTTTTCATAGCCCAGGGGATTCAGCCGCCATGCTTCACTGGGCCGCATCAGGTAGCTACAAGATCCAACTGGATGGCTTGGAATCCGAGATTGCCTATGTCTCCCTGACTCAGGCGCTGCGCGACTCCGGCCAGCTGGGGAAAGTCATCTCAGCATATCTCAGCGGAAAGCATCAGGGGTGTATTAACCTGTATTCAGCTTAATGAAAATGGAGGGATGAAGGTCCAGACCCTTAAAGGAAAAAAAAACTGTTGTGGGTTGCAATCACCTTTGTCAAGAATTGTCAAGACACAGCGATGAGATTCTCCGCTGGATTGTGAATATGTGTTCTGCTCCACAAACCTGTACTTGTCACGAGTTTGCCACTGGGTAGCTTGATATGCTCAATGTTCCTGCGACATCCTGCGGCATCCTTTGCATACATGCGCATATATGTGCTCTTACTTTCATGCGTTGACCTATCAGATTTAAAAATATATTGCCAGATTGTTATTTCTTTAAATGCCAAACTCTATGAGCCAAAACAAAATACGATTATCAAATTCAATTCTAAAATGCTGCTTGAGAAGATATGATTATGATAGATTATAATAGCAGATTATCACCATTTTGAGGTACTCCCGGTACTCCCCTTCATTTTTCTGTCAATAAACCTGGGTTAACATTCAATACATTCATCATTCTCAGGAAACCCAGGTTTATGACAAACCGCGAAAAACTCAATAAACCTCCATAAAGTCAATAAACCTGGCTTTTTCATTCATCCGAAGGCTGCCATCTCTGGAATCGACATACCGACCCAGCTACCAGGTGATCGCACCCTTTTGCCTCTTCACTGTGGTCGTCTCGCTGGGTGGCCTCTCGGCTGGCTTGGCGGGTTTAAAAACAGCGTACCTTGGGTGTTTTTCAGCATCCAAGATGGAAGTTCAACATGGTTTAACCATGTTTAACCATGAAATGAGGATATAATATATGTTTAGCCATGTTTAGCCATAGGTTTTTCCTGGGGTAAATGTTGTTTATTGTTGTTGAATACTCCTGGGTTGGAGCAACGTCCTTGCGGTTTCGCCGGCTCCCGGCAGGAAATTTGGACCTCGGCATGGCGGACATGGGGATTGTTGCTGGCCAGCATGAGAGGGGTGGTTGTAAGATATGGTATATGGGGCTTTCCATAGTCATGGGGGTACCCCAACATGGATGCTTTATAATTTCAAAATCCAAGAATAAACTGGATGATTTGGGGGTAGCCCGCTTTTAGGACGCCTCCATACAATCTTACCGTTTTTTGTTTTTTTTCGATTATTTTTGGTTTGATAATGTTTGATATCTCTACTGTACAATATCGAACACGGGTGCTGCTCAAGAATGACAACATAGCTACCCAATGTGGTTTTTCTATTCATCTCAGCAACTTGATCCAGGCCATACCCTCTGCTAAACTAACATAGCGAACTGGAAAATCACCATACTTTTCATGGGAAAATCCACTATTTCTATGGCCATTTTCAATAGCTACCCTGTTGATCGACCAGGTCTACGGCGACACCAATGCGATTCCGCTGATGGCCACTGGCTTTACCTGGTTTCGAGGCGGGGTCCCAGGTGGCTGGTTGGATTTTTACACGGGGAATATGTACCCAAAAATGGATGGTTTATAATGGAAAATCCTATTAAAATGGATGATTTGGGGGTACCCCCATTTTAGGAAACCTCTATTTTGCTATGGGTCATTTTGCGGACGCGGCACTGCAGAATGACATCAAAATAGGCACGTTGCATCTGGATGATTGTCCCGATGGAAAATGCACATGATCATGTGTTTCGAATGGGTGATTTGAAACATCAGCTCGCTGAATGTTTGTTGGCGATCATCACAAGATATCCGCATATATCCGCACAACCATGTGATGCTCATCGCTACTGGTTGAGGGATCGGATGGTTGAGCGATCGGATGGTTGAAGCAGTGGAAATCGGCAGTTTGACCAAGGGTAATTCATTTGCAAATTGGTGACTGTGTGAAGTACCCGTATTATGATTGTTCATGTTTGTTCGTAAAGATATCCATGGCAATGAACCTATACATGCACCTACTATGGTTTGATATTTCGTGTTTCTCAACGTATTTGCCAAAGCCATTCGAATCATTGGGTCTTCCTTTCAGCCAGTGGTTTTGATGACGTGTTTCGTGGTTGTTGTCTTTGTTACTGTTACAAGGTGAACTCCCGGGAAGCATCTCAAAGTCCGTCGTCCGTCTATTCAGCTGCCAGTTTTTGATTCTTCCCATGTGAAGTTCGTTCATGTCTCGTTGTCCTGCGCCAGGGATCCCTCCGGGTCGAAATATGCGTATCGCAATGTTTTTACTCTTGGCTTGTTGGTTCGGTCCCTTGGCCACAACGAGCCCCTGGCCGAGCCCCCTGGGCCTCTGATGTTCTTGGGCATGTTCTTGCGCCCGCCCTTGGAAAATTGAGGATTATAGATGATTCTAGGACATTAGGGCCATGGGATATGATAGGAAATAATAAAAGATATTATAAGATCTTTTGAGAAATTATAGGTTTGTATAGGATTGTCATAATCCATGAAGTGGGAATATTTTTGATAATGGAGTGACAAACGCATTTGAACACTGCTGAAATGCTTAGAAAGTTGTCTCAGAAGACAAAAAAAAAAGAGAAAAGACGAATGTGTGTTTGGTGTATCAACAGGTGATGCTTGGAAGGGTACATTATGGTAGTTCAATCCTTTTATTTTTTGCTATAATAGGAATATTTACTAACCAGCTACCCTCTGGTAATCAAACATGGCAATGGAAAATCCACCATTGATAGGGGACTTTCCCATTAAAACCTTCATTGATAGGGGATTTCCAATTGCCACGTTTGATTACCGGAGGGTAACCAATTATTGTATTGCAGGGTATCTAAGATTGGCAATGCATGTTGTTGTTTTGATGTGGGAAAAACCGCAGGCAACGGAGGATGCTGGCTGAAGATGTTTGAAGATCCTGCTGGAAATTTGATTTGTGATGGATTGAAAATGTCAATCGTTCACATCCACTGTCTACTATGCCAAAGACACTACTAGCGTTGAACTTTGCAGTATGCAGCTGGAGCATCAGTGCAGTATTTTTAGGTTCCGTGTGGTTTGGTGGTGTCGCTGATGTGATTTTCATCCCGACTTGAGTGTCATGATGACTATCATTCTTATTGAAAATTTAGCACTGTCATGAACGCGGGGAAACAATGACACCAAACAGCCATAACTAGGGTTTGTCTGAAAATGGACCATAGTGCCCCTAAATCCAACGCTTTATCTCCATTTTCCCTATTGAGACAAGCAATTTGGGGGTATTCCATGGTATACCCCATTTTCATCCATCTTCAGACAAACCTATATGGGCCAATATGGCTTTAGGTAAGCGGATACAGATCACCAGACCCTCACCCAGACCGCGCTGAGGCTACACTATGGTGGCGCATCTGCTTCGATACTAGATGCAAGCACTTGAGAGTTGTTGTTGTTGTTGTTGTTGTTGTTGTTGTTGTTGTTGTTGTTGTTGTTGTTGTTGTTGTTGTTGTTGTTGTTGTTGTTGTTGTTGTTGTTGTTGT
>BGPT01000782.1:213-52401 GCA_003297045.1 Symbiodinium sp. clade C Y103 | reverse complement strand
GTTGTTGTTGTTGTTGTTGTTGTTGTTGTTGTTGTTGTTGTTGTTGTTGTTGTTGTTGTTGTTGTTGTTGTTGTTGTTTGTGTTTGTGTTTGTGTTTGTTGTTTGTACATGTTTGTACATGTTTGTACATGTTTGTACATGTTTGTACATGTTTGTACATGTTTGTACATGTGTGTGCATGTTTGTACATGTGTGTGCATGTGTGTACATGTTTGTACATGTTTGTAGCACCTTTGCTTGGAAGGTCCTTCGTTAAATAGTGAGATGTGAATAAAATTGCTGAAGCCAGTGAGTGTGAGCTTGCTTTCAGATGTGTTCACACGCGACTCTGTGTTTTCAGCGAAATTCCCAATGAGTTAAGCACCATCAAAGGAAGTTTAGATTCCAGACTTATGAATTCAGAACACATGGCATCGACAACCTTCACCAACGCATCCACTCAGCAAGCTGAGAGCTCTGGGGTAACTGGCTGTGGCTCTCGGGGTCCCCAAGACAGGTGTGCCGATTTTGAACCGTGTTGGCAAGTTGGGTCGTATACACGGTTTTGGGCCTCATGGTTATCAATCCATTTTTATATGGATTTACATTGGATTTACACGGTATGTTTGGATTCCCAAGGCTTTGGATGGCTAACCAGAAGCCGTATATTTCCAGCTTCTGAAAATGGCACATTGGGGGAGACCACGTTCACGTTGAGATCAAACTCCAATGTCGCGAGTAGTAGCTGACCTTCTGTGCTTTCGTTGAAGCAAATATCAATATCTGACTTCTAATCATGATTTGACAACGATTATAAGGCGATCAAGCGAGAAGTCACAAGCTTAGCACCTGAGCATCCATGGGCATCCTAAAGACATTGGCAAATAACTCTTTGGGGACTGCTAATCTGCTAATCATACAATATCACCTGCATTTTAGATACTCTAGCAGCTAGGCTAGTACATGTATTATTTGACTTTGACTGGCTCCAAGATTGCGGATCTGGCTTTGTTCGATGGTTTTTGTCGCACCACAAGCAAATCGCGAAATCTGAGGATACAATTGGCACTTTGTAGAAGAAGTTTGGCTGAATCACATGGTCTTTGTCACGATGATGTCATTGGCAGCGCGGCGGAATCCCTGCTGTTTGCCATGGGGGCGGAATCAAGTTTGTCCAGGATCTGTGGAGGATCGACATGGCGATTTTGGAGATAACATGATGAGAAACTATGGATTTTGGGGTGCAAAATCTTCAGACAAACCCATATATTTAAAAGCACCCTAAGACTTTACAGGTGCAACGTTAAAACCGCCCGATGTTGTATTGACTTTTTGGACATGTTTGGCTCAAACTCTGTACAATTCCAATTGTTCAATCACTTTTTTGGGGGGTTGCTAGACATCCTTGTCGAACAGGGTTCGACCCAATCTACTCATTGTGTGGCAAATTTTCAGGACCACCAGCTACATTTGTTGATGACCAAGCACAGGATCAATAAGCACAAAGTGGCCAATCCAATGGAAATATTAAAATCCCATGGTTTTTATCAAGTTTGTCAAGAAAAAATGATACGGTTGAAGGTGGTAAATAGAATTGTGTATGGTTTTTAATCTGCTTCAGGTTTACGCCTCTACCATGTGTTTGAAGCAACCACGTCCCTTTTTTCATGCCCAAGCTGCTGCGCAGCCAATTGATCCAAGTTGATGGTGAAACCAAGACTTATTCACCAACAAAAATGGGGATGACATAGTCTCTTGGTTGATAGGTTAGTTTGCTGTTACCCTCTGGTAATTAAACGTAGCTATTGAAAATGGCCATATATATATAGTGGATTTTCCTGTTAAAAATGGTGATTGTCCATAGTTCTGTTAGTTTACCAGAGGGTATACCATGCTATATCAACTGGTTCAATGGAAGTTGTGTTGTACATGGTTTCCGCAAACAAACTATCCACCAGACAATCTGCAAAGTACGTATCTAGACAGGAATGCCGTGCAGCAATGTACCAAAGGCATCGAGAACATTGCTCCCATTGGCGATTGATGTTTGTTGGAAACCGAAAGCGAAGGAAATGGATTGTCCAGGTAGGGACTCCAGCAAGCACAACTTGGTCCACCGGCATTGAGGAAGCTGTGAGATGATTTTTTACCCCACAGCATCTACACACGGAATCGTGATGAATGAGATAAACATATATGGAGGTTTCCTAAAATAGGGGTACCCCTAAATCATCCATTTTAGTAGGGTTTTCCCTTATAAACCATCCATTTTTGGGTACCCCCATTTATGGAAACCACCATATATCTTCTTTCTTTACATGTGGATGCTTTGCACGGTAAATTTTGCTTCCTGTTCCGTACACCGGCCGGTAGAGTGGGTCCGCCTCAGCGGACTGAACAGATAGATAAATACCTGGAACCGAATGACCCTTATTTTTGGGTTTTGATCAACGGGAGGGTCAGACATCCAAGACAGAGATCATATTAGTTTAAATTTGACTATTACATATTATACATAATCATGTTTGAAGAGACTTTGGTGGTCATGGAGGAGAAGGCTGTGAGTGTTGTTCAGAGTTTGTAAATACAAATGTAGAGCTGCGGCGAGCAAACCAGCAGAAGTGTGAATCTAAAGTAAAGACCTGGGGATGTTTCCCAACAACAATGGTGATTGAACAAAGAAATATGGGATGTTTTCCGGCCAAAGTAGGATTTCAAAGTATTTCAAACGAAAACATCAGGATATCTCAGCCTGAAAATGGTGACTGACATTTCCTTGCCGTGCGTTTTGCTTTTTCACCTCAAAAAAGCAGGCAGTGTCCAGAAGTGGATAGAAATACGTTCTGGCGTGTACCTCAAGACGGATCACAATTGCAGTTTCAATGGGAAAACATGATGAGAAATCATTGGAATGTTGGGGTAATTATGGATGTAATTAGTTCCTATAGTTGGTTTTCACGCAGGACTTGGCAATGTGGTGAAGCTTTGCAGCCAAACAATGCAAGAATTAGATGTTCTGTTTTGCCAGGTACAGTATCTGAGATTGATTGAGATTGGCCATGGCTGATGGCTACGTGGGGTCGGGTCGTAGTTCTGAGCTCATTGACTTGATCGATCTACATGTGCTTTGCCTCAACGGTGAAGGATTCATTCTGCGCCTCAGTCCTTCTACTTTGGGCCGGGAAGTGCGCGAGATGGTTTCGCAGCGGCTTCCAGCCAAGAAGGGGACGAAGCTTGCAATCGACCACCTCACTACACCATTGATCCTCGAACAATCATTGCAGGAGCAGGGCATTTCAGGGAAGACTGAGAGATTGTCGTGCACTTATGTTCGAGTGGACTTAAATGCTGCATTGTGTTACCTTTTTAATAGACCGGATGTCTCTGAGGAAGAGTTTGCATTGGATGGGGTCACAGAAATACGAGCTTGTAGATATTTTCGGCCCTTGAGCCGACTCCCCCGAAGCCTGGAAAGATTTACCTTCGGTGGGCCCTTTTACAATACCCTTGAACAAATGACCTGGCCGGGCAACTTGCAAAGCCTGACTCTTAATGATCAGTTCGACCAAAGCCTCGAACAAGTGACCTTTCCAGGCAATTTACAAAGCTTGACACTTGGTGGTCGGTTCAACCAAAGCCTCGAACGAGTGACCTTGCCGGGCAACTTGCAAAGCCTGACTCTGGGAGCTCAGTTCAACCAAAGCCTTGAACGAGTGACCTTGCCGGGCAACTTGCAAAGCCTGACTTTGGGAGGTCAGTTCAACCAGAGCCTTGACGGAGTGACCTTGCCGGGCAACTTGCAAAGCCTGACTCTGTTTGGTCATTTCAACCAGAGCCTCGAACGAGTGACCTTGCCGCGCAACTTGCAAAGCCTGAGATTGGGAGGTCAGTTCAACCAAAGCCTTGAACGTATGACCTTGCCGTGCAACCTGCAAAGCCTGACTTTGAGAGATCAGTTCAACCAGAGCCTCGAACGAGTGACCTTGCCGAGCAACTTGCAAAGCCTGACTCTGGACACTCTGGGTGGTCATTTCAACCAGAGCCTCGAACGAGTGACCTTGCCAGGCAACCTGCAAAGCCTGAGTTTGGGAGGTCAGTTCAACCAAAGCCTTGAACGTATGACCTTGCCTGGCAACCTGCAAAGCCTGACTCTGGGTGCTCAGTTTGATGGTCAGTTCAACCAGAGCCTTGAACGCGTGACCTTGCCGGGCAGCTTGCACAGCCTGACTCTGGGTGGTCTGTTTAACCAGAGCCTCGAACGAGTGACCTTGCCGAGCAACTTGCAAAGCCTGACTTTGGGAGGTCAGTTCAACCAGAGCCTCGAACGAGTGACCTTGCCGGGCAACTTGCAAAGCCTGTTTTTGGGAGGTCAGTTCAACCAAAGCCTTGAACGAGTGACCTTGCCGGGCAACTTGCAAAGCCTGACTCTGGGTGCTGAGTTTAATCGGTTTAATGGTCATTTCAACCAGAGCCTCGAACGAGTATCCTTGCCGAGCAACTTGCAAAGCCTGACTTTGGGAGGTCAGTTCAACCAAAGCCTTGAACGAGTGACCTTTCCGGGCAGCCTGCAAAGCCTGACTTTTGGAGGTCAGTTCAACCAAAGCCTTGAACGAGTGACCTTGCCGGGCAACTTGCAAAGCCTGAGTCTGGGTGCTGAGTTTGATGCTTATTTCAACCAGAGCCTCGAACGAGTGAGCTTGCCGAGCAACTTGCAAAGCCTGACTTTGGGAGGTCGGTTCAACCAAAGCCTTGAACGAGTGAGCTTGCCGAGCAACTTGCAAAGCCTGACTTTGGGAGGTCGGTTCAACCAAAGCCTTGAACGAGTGACCTTGCCGAGCAACTTGCAAAGCCTGACTTTGGGAGACGTGTTCAACCAAAGCCTCGAACGAGTGACCTTGCCGGGCAACTTGCAAAGCCTGACTCTGGGAGCTCAGTTCAACCGCAGCCCAAGCCTTGAACGATTGACCTTGCCGGGCAACTTACAAAGCCTGGATTTGGATAATTTTCTATATCTTCATCTGTGATGCCATGTGTTTTTTGTTGCCCACGGGCTGTTTGGGAGTTCAACCAAAGCGTTGCTCAGACAACAGTCAACTAGCGAGAGATGATCAACAGATCTGCCGTGTCTCCATTGTCTTGTGGGCTTGGGGTATGTAACCACCCAGTGACTCAGTGGTAGATTTACCATGATTTACCAATGTTTCTTAGTAAGATGAATCTTGATGTGCCTTTGCAAGAGTAGCTAATAATTTATAATTTGTTATCAGAATTTATTGTTCATAAACTATATATAAATATTTACATAATTATACAGCATATGTGTAGCTAGATACACGATGCGGAAAGATTGGTAGAATTCGGTGGCCCGAGAGGCAGATAGGTAGGATTTAGATAGGTAGATATTCTCCAACCAATTGTTGCTTAACACAATGGATTGGCTAATGGGACATTCTACAGGAAACCCCTATATTTCATGGGAAAATCCATGGTTTCCTGTAGATTTTCCCTTAAACCAATCCAATGATTAACACAGTATTCTTAGACCTTCTTGGGATCTCCCGCAGCCAGTTGAGAAATTGGATCCCTGTTGTCCCGCAACACGGTGATGCTGCTCGAGGCATTACGCATTTCACGTGCTTTGGTGGTGGTGAACATGTGGCTCAGCTGATGGGAGACCATACCCGGTAGGGTGATTTTTTACGGTTTGCGAACTGGAAAAATCACCAGTTTTAATGGCAAAATCAACTATTTCTATGGTAATTTTCAATAACATATGTTTAATAGGTTTAATTGCTATGGAAAAG
This sequence comes from Symbiodinium sp. clade C Y103, assembly GCA_003297045.1. Classification (NCBI taxonomy): domain Eukaryota; class Dinophyceae; order Suessiales; family Symbiodiniaceae; genus Cladocopium; species Cladocopium sp. clade C. Next base: position 46,618 of record BGPT01000782.1, on the reverse strand, counting down.
CGGCATTTTTTATTGATTGTTTATACATGTTTATACCCTATAGGAATCACCATGTTTACCATCGATTTCTATGGGCCATGGCTTCCATGGCGAAGTGTAACAAATCACCAGAGGGTAGTCCCAAAATAAAGATGGGATAGGGAACCCGTTCACCTATTATGAAATGGGATAATCCCACCATATTGTGGTGTCAAAAAACCCCTGATTGAACAGAATCTGCTAAAGTGGGATTGGTTCACCCAATATATAAATGCGATTTAATCCATGAATTTGTGGGGCTTACGTTCTCCAGGGTTAACAACTATTCATTGCTCAACCATGGTAAGGGAAATCATGGGATGTAGAATCAACGCGCTGCTTTTTCGAGTCACTTGGGTGTGTCTGAACATGGCAGGCACACCACCAACTTGCCATGTTACCGGGAAAATGATGATATATGATGATATATGATGGGATTTTCTGGTACCCTATTTTCAGACAAACCCATAAAGCATCGGCTTGGCATATTTCAAATGGAACATGGCAATAATTCCACTTCGTAAACTATTCATTTTTGGGAAGGTATCTGCACCGGAACCATCCAGGGGCATCCCCAGGGATGCAGCTGTATGGGAGGACAATCTCCCGCCTGCCTATGGTATTCTGTGAAAGGATCTCTGTTGGCATGGACATTCCACGGATATTTAGCATAGGTCATGCGAAACTTCAGGATGCAGCTAGGGTGAAGAGCTGGAAGTTGGGTGAAGTGCGCCCTGAAACTGAGGTTGCTTCACACCATTTTCTTTCTGTCTTTGATACTTGGCCCAGTCTGTGGTGGCCTTCCGGTTGGTTCCTTCGGTTAGATCTGTGAAGTGTTTCTGTGCCATTCATATTGCTACGTAATGTTTCCAAATATATTCAATGTAGTAATAGTATGATACACATTTTTAATTGTATTATATTATATCAAGTCACTACATCTTTACTGTACATGTTTTGTATATATCTATCCCAAAGACCTCAGGCCCCGTTTCCTATCACCCAGGCAATTGACTTCAAGTTCCTTTCTCAAACCCTTCTAACTTCTAGCTACCTAAGAGGTCTTTGGAAGGCAGGATAGTTCACCCTCCTTTCACTTAACCTACTTGCTCTGGAAACTTCCATAAATCTTGGATGTGTTTCTTGGACACGGGCAGTCGTCGTGAAACCTTTGCTGAAAACTGATTCTCTGTGGGATGGATTGCAGGTGGATGGGTCAAAACCGGTAGTGCCCGTATTTACTTCACACCCAAATATGTGGGATTTGTGGATGTTCATTTCCCTGCAATATGATACCCTCTGGTAAACTAACATAGCTATTGGAAATTACCATAGAAATAGTGGATTTTCCCATAAAAAAAATGGTGATTTTCCATAGTTACGTTAGTTTACCTCAAGGTAAATTATGATACATAATAGGTAACTTGATCCATCACCATGTTGTTGATTCTTTGTTGTCTAGTGTTATGCTCTGTTGATTGGGCATGGCTGAGCCAATTCTACCATGGTTTGTCGTCTTCCGCTGGACATGTGGACTGCTCGAGATATAGAGGTGCAATCTTTCAAAAGTACCCTATGAATCCAGCTGTTTTTTCAGCAGAAATTTGGGGTGACTATGTACATGTTGGACGGGATATAGCTAATACTTAGCCGCCATTACAATTTCACCCGGTTGCAACTCTGTTTGAAAACAACTTCAATGTCTTGAACTGCTGATTCGATGGTTGATTCAAAATAGATATTGAACCCATTTGTTTCACAACTAATTGATGCCAACATATTGGCGACCAAACCAGCCCGCATGTAACATTATATATGTGTATGCACATACATATTCCCTATATATGTACCTTCTATATCAATGTTTGTCGTTTGGAGACTGCATGAAGAGTCAATTCTATAAATGTGAGAAAAGAATTGGCGCTACTTGCTCTGTCTATATCATCTATATATATGATATGATATAGTATATTTATGTATATTTGTATATACAAATGTACCTCATCTATATCTGTATCAACGAATCTACATCAAGATCAATATCCATATCCAGATCATTCCACATCTACCTATACCTACATCGTTGGATGCTTTAAGAGAGAAAAATTAGAGGAAACCATGGTTTTTGACATCAAATATAGGGGTTTCCATGGGTTTCCGGTAGATATTCTCTTAAACCAATTCAATGACTAGAAGTCTCCATGTTTTCGGACATGGAAAAATCAGCGGACTGTTCTGTCAGCTGGTGAGATCTAGATCGTTGGATCTGTTGGATCTTTGATGATCTTTCCATTCGAAGATATGGGGAAGGGTCAAAACCTATTAGTAGCTATTTGAATGGGATGAACATTCATTTACCAGCTATTTTGATGTTCACTAGGTACCAGGGTTTTGACTTACAGTCATATATAGAAAAATCTCATGTTTCTCTACATCATATATCATTAATCTATTCAACCTTTTTGTTGAATGTATTGAACGTATCTATATCATACATATTCATGTCATATATCATATATCCGTGGAATCGCCGTGGAATCGCCGAATCGGCGTGTGTTTCCCGTCGCCATCCCAGGACGCTGATCAACGGCTCGGGTGAGTATGGGCCATCTCCTGGCTCGCAGGTGCTGTTGGTGATTGGCTCGGTCCAGCAGTTCCCGGTGAAAAAATGGCTCGGTTGGGCATCCAAAATGGTGAAAGATGGGGATTTGAGCATCAAAAACTTGGGAATTTCACCCAGATGTGAGTTTTATAAGCAAGAAAGATTCGGATTTTGACCGGCAATTCATGGGTTTTATAGGCAGTTCCCAGTGAGTATACATATAATATAGTATATATATATATATATGTATACAAATGAAGGAAGTACAAGCAAAGTACTTGGGATTGTGGGGGATTAAACTTAACCAAGGAAAATGGTGTTTCAGTAGACAACAGAATATTGAGGACATATCATGGGATAGAAAAGAAGATAGGTAGATTAGAGTGGATTAGGTTGGATTGGGTTGGATTGGGTTGAATGGATGGATGGGTGGAGAGGATAGACAGATAGATGGATAGACCAAATGACGCATAGACCCGTAGACGGATAGACGGATTGATGGATAGATGGATAGATGGATAGATGGTTCGATCGATAAATCGATAGATGGATCGAGAACTCACGAACATGTGTTTTAGGCCAAAGATGGGTTTGACCAAAAGTCTGTGGTTTACCCCCCGGAAAAAAGGGGTCATTTATATCGGGAAATTTAAGTTGTGAAAGCCATTGGATTTGGGGGTCTGTGCGCTGAGGCCTTGTAGTTTTATGCATCAATTATAGCCAGGCATGGCTGAAGGGCGGGAGATGGGGGGATGGCCATCGCCTATCCGATGACGTGATGACGTGATGATCTGCGATACGAAAATCATCATCCCATACCCTCTGGTATTGCCTAACATTTTGCTATGGGAAAATCACCATGTTTAATGGGAAAATTACAACTATTTCTATGGCCATTTTCAATAGCTACGTTTAATTACCAGAGGGTAAGTTTAATAGACTAAAAATCTGCTTTCCTGTGAATAGTGAGGAGATGACAATATATAGACACAGACCAAAAATATCAAAAATCATGAGGTGCGGTTGACGGGTTTGCCTCTCTGGGATGGTCATTGTTAGATGGCAACACTCGCCACAAGTGTGATGGTTTATGTCAAATGTTCAAGACAAGCATTCGTGATATTCCTATAATATAATCTTATAATACAATTAATCAAAATAATCAGATGGTGATGATGATGATGATGATGATGATGATGGTAACAAAAAGTTGCTAGGCAGGTAGATTCTTTGAAACAATACAGTATATGATACTCTATATTTCTCAGTTTTCAATTGCTGGCAGGTACTTTCGCAGATGGTTTCCAAGAAAGCAAATGCGGAGTACAAATTGGTTTCTTGGGCTGCAGGTGGTGCCATGCGACCATAGCTGACTGCGTGGCCAACGGAAACTTTCATGTTGAGGCCAAAGGAAGGGTCACCCATCCTGTTCCAATGTATATATATATACATATATATATATATATATTATATAAATACATATATATATATATATACATACATAAAATACATATAATATACACATGATATCTTTGTCTATACATAAAGGATACATACATTGCATCCCTACCTGATCTGATTATGTCCTTAGTTGCCGGACAAAGCTTTTGGAGGCCTTCTGCCCCGAGCAAATGTCTGCAGGTTCAGGCAGAAGTTGTGAAGGTAAAGATGGAGAAACGTGTGTTGGATGCGGAACAGGAGCCCCCTTCCGACGTGGGTCGATACTGGTTGAAGTGTAAATGGCCAAGTGCCTCAGAATTGTCATGTTTTTGTTTGCATCCCAGATTCTGGCTGCTGGGACGGATTCTTTAGGACGGATTCTTATTTATAAAACATGTTGACGCCATAAATCCATCATTGATAATCCCTCCAAAATGAAACATGTGTCCCAGACACCCCTGGTGACAGGTGCTGGATCTCTTCATTTAAGTCCCAGTCAATAACATCTTCCCATTTCAGGATGCTAAACCCATAACCTCCCATGTTTCTTGGTGAAACCACCTTTATGAGGGGCATGGGATTCTTTTAAAAGCTAGCAAACCAGCAAGATCCACCCTCCACTTCAAGATCCGCCGAGAAGATTTGTAAGTGTTTGATGATGGTTCATTTACGATGGCTTACTTTTTGGTAATTTGACAGTTTGCGAACTGGGCAATCACCATTTTCAATAGGTGAATCATAACTAACTAAATGGGCCATGGCTTCCATAGCTATGCAACAAATTAGCAGAAAATATGTCATAACTGTGTGCCCAGTCATGAGGATAAAAAGGCTTTTGGGATGCCTGGTTCAATCCTGAATCCATGGATTTCTTCAGTTATTCTTGATCATTCTCATCTTCGAATATGTTTGAAGGTACAACCCATGCATTTGATGAAACCTGTAGTTTACTTGGCGAAGATCTCTATCATCTTGTAGATCATGCAATGATTCAACGAGCCACAAGCTGGGACCGTGTTTGGAAATATGTTAGTGTAAATCTTTAAGGAATCGGGAATACCTAAAATATCCTAAAATGAACAAACATTAACGATTTAAATCCAGTGTCGCTTTTGGTGGCTTGAACACAAGGATCTAGCAAGTTCTTCTTTTACTTTTCTTTTGTGGCTGAATTCTTGTGGTGTGTACAATCCTCCGGTGATTCGATGTACCAACAGCAGGAGGCACGCGCGGGCGAAGCCAAAGAGGTACGGGGTCAGGGTCACTGGTTGTGGCTGGGCGGAGAAGGTTCAGTTTTTTGGCGGATGGATCAAGGATGAAATACGCCATGGTTAGTAGGGGTAAGTATCCCAAAATAGCCAAACTACACATGTTACCCAGATTTTTCGGGCGGATGAACATCCATGAAAATGGAATGTTGATTGTTGGTTTTTCACCGCGGAAATGGAGGATCTTCACTGCCAATAGAGCATCAAGAGTTGGATTCTTTCATTTTTTGGCAACTCCCTGGCCATAGATTGAAAACTTGGAAACCTGCAGATAGGGAATCATCATCTTGTTCACATCCTGAAAACTGTTCTATCTTTTCGGGGTTACTATAATGGGCAACACTATCCCCAAATAGGGGAAACATCATGGGATTTACCGGTCTAGTGGGATAGTAACGATGGAATAATAATGGTACGACTGGGAATTAATGGGATATGCAAAGTAGTGTTGAGATGTTTGACAAAGCTAAGGGAGTGTCAACCATTAAAACTGTAGATTGTCTCTAGAACATGGTGATGTTACTATAAGTAAAGAAATCAGATTTAGTATCAGAAGTTGGGATGTAAGTATGAATCATTTGAATTTGAATATCAAATACTTAGATTTGACTATCAAACATCTAGATTTGACTATCCAAAGTCTGCGCTCTAGTATAGCACCCCGTAAACAGAGTAATCTGACAATTTACAGTCTGATAAGTGGTCATATACAGCATTAATAGTCCTACTGTGATCTCGCTACAATCCCCAAATCCCATCATAATCCGTCAATATTGGTTGGTTTCCTCAGTATAAGCCATAATCTTCCAAACAATCCCATCCTATACCATTGTATTCCCATGATGATCCCATATAATCCGATCCCCAGCTGCCAGCGCTCCCGTTTGTTTCAAAACAGGCCTTGGCGCAAGCGGAGTTGGCGGATGACCGGCGCATGGCTGCAGAGGTGCTTTGGAAAAAAAAAACGACCGGTCGCCTGTGTTACAAGTTGATTCTGAAAATTCCATGGATGCTATAGTTGTAGGGGTTATAAGACATAAGATGCAACCATAATATATTGAATATAACTTAATAGCTAACTATAAAACCCTATTACAGTACGTATTGTGGTTTATTTGTATATTATATATATAGTACATACTACGTACATATATATATATATACAACTGGTTCAATGGAAGTTGTGTTGTATCAACGGTAAAATCAAGAACCTTAAATAGAGGTACATTAGTACCGTGTAAAGAACAAGTAGTATACCCCATCGTAAATGATGTCCATTCATTTTCGGTCATTGACATTGCCAGCTACTCACTTTCTGTTTGTTTACCATCATGTGCAATCTTTCTCTTCATTCAGTCATTGGATTGGTTTAAGGGAAAATTTACAGGAAACCCCTATATTTCATAGGAAAATCCATGGTTTCCTGTAAATGTTCCCATTAACCAATCCATTGATTCAGGAATCACGCCAATTCTAACTCGCAGTTGCATCCAGCTTAGTCAATCGCATGGAGCATTGGGAATGATCTTCGTGGGGTGTACATATAATATATACAATGAAAGGAGCCTCATAGTCTCAAAGCTGATACATGTATAGATATATACTGTATATACCTAATACCTACCAGTGCAGGGTATATTTTATATTTACCTCTGTGAACTCAGCTTATGGCCATATACACTAGTTACCCATTTACTAAGCTGGCATGCACCTCCCAATTCCCAAAACACCGGCGAATTTGACATGGGTGTGTCTGAAAGTCGGGTACCCCAAATTCTATGGGCTAATCATTATGTCATGGTTTTCCCCATTAAAACAAAAGTTGTCAGACTAAATCCCCAATTCTTCAGGTACCAGTGATGATTGTGGTACCAAACCTATCGAAATCGCCGAAGATAGCAGGCCAATGCTCGAATGGTCGAGAAGATGCATGATGCCATGCAGAATCTGCTGTTGATGCTGTGCGATGCCGTGGTGGAGTTGGATAATGAAGCTGGGCAATGGAATGCAGTAGCCAGTGGACCTTGATGAGTAGGGGCGGATTATCCCACGTAGCTATTGAAAATGGCCATTTGTAGTGGATGTTCCCATTAAAAATGGTGATTTTCCATAGTTATGTGGCTGTTTACCAGAGGGTAGTAATGGGGTTTATAAACCACTTATTGGTCGGCCTCACCTTGAAAGTGATCAGTAAGCCTAGCGGATTCGTCGATGATCCTCCAAGCAAATCCCAGCCCCGACCCGACCTGGTGCAGCGGGTGGGATTCTCAGCAGGTTTCAGGTTTCCAAGAATGACCCATGGTGGGAAGCCTTCAAGGGTATCCTTGGGCGGGATGGGGTGAAACATGTTGATACCACCAGTTCTCTCAGCATCGAATTCTCAGCCTCCAAGGAACTGAGAATTTTGGATCAAGGGAAGCTGGGATTGGTACTCTATCAACACCAAAAGGACCTGTTTTTGGGCCGTCACATGGTCTCCGATGAAGATGCAGAGGTAAAGTATCACCATACGTCATCAGAGAGTATGCCGTAGATACATGTCCTGGCCACCTAGCTCCAGAAAAGGACTACAGCCATACAAATTGAAGTTTCAAAGCCGGGAAAATGAGGCTTGAAACCCTTGGAGTTGGGGGCAACCGATTCAAGGGGACAACCCCAGTTGCCGCGACCGCGAAACATGACTGTTCATCACCTCATTTGCTATCAGTTACTACATGGATCCGCATGTGATACAGCTGCGAAAGTCTTAGAATCACCAAAATTGGATGGTGCACACACTGGTTGTTGTCCTTGGTGGAGTGGCCCAGCTGAACTCGGCAGTTTCCACTGGAAATCCGTTGCCCAAAGACGAGGGTTTTCCATTGAAACACCAGCACCTGACAGGAGCAGTGTTCAAAACCTCCACTGGTTGATGATTACCCTCTGGTAAACGTTTACATAACTGTGGAAAATCATCATTTTTCATGGGAAAATCCACTATTTCAATGGCCATTTTCAATAGCAAACTGTTAGTTTACCAGAGGGTAGTTCAGGGATTATACTCGCAACTGGGGATGATGACAGGTGAACGGGGTATCCAATTTGCAGCCGCAGGACCTGGCTGCTCGACCCTTCAGCGAGTTTTTGGTGAATGAAGACGTCTCTTGACAGCAAGTTGATGGGTTGGTGTTTTTTTCTTAAGAAGGGGTAAAGCAAAGGGGAAACGGTTGGTGTTGTTGTTGGGGGTCAATGTCTTGGTTTTTTGATGAATTTGGAAGTGGTTGATATCAAAGAAAAGATCTGCAAATTGAATATGAAGAAATTCTGTCAGCTAAGAGGTTATGTCCCGACATATGCGGATTATTACCATAGTTAAGTTAAACCCATTAATAACCTCTGGCTTGCCCCTCTCACAAAAGGGCGCAGGACTCAATGGCCTCCACACGCTGCTTACAAAGAGAAGATAACTTGCCATGATTTAAAGAGTGGCTCTATACAAATCTCATGTCTTAGAGTTAATACTGGATAGTTCAGTTCTTAGCTTCAAAATACCCTCTGGTAAACTAACCGTTCGCCATGGAACATGACCATTGTTTATAGGTGAATCACCATTTTTATCATCTATAAATGAGCCATGGCTTCCATGGCTATGTTAAACAACCAGAGGGTATCCAAATTGGATTTCCTCATGGGGAACGGATCTTTTCTTATGGTGTCAGACATCATCTGCGACCTGGGTGCACCAGGTCCAACGCTTCACAGATATGGTGGCTGGGCCTTTAGCACGGCCAGGGGGGAGCCGAAGGCTTGAACCAACCTGCACGTGTTAGAGGCATATATTACCATATATTACCATATATTACCATATATTACCCAATATTATATAATGTGAATATGTGTCTAAAATTTCTACCCTCGATCTACACGAAAGTCAGATGGTTTTTTATACATAATCCAGCAAAGCCCTGGCAACCACAGATGTTGGTTGTGTTCAGGAGCAAATGATCCCATTACATCCGAAATTCGATGAAGTTTGACCAACAGGAACTTCCATTTCACCACAAAATGAGAATGGGGTTCATTAGCCAAGCAACCTATCTTCACTAGGTAAGGGTCTGTCTGAAAATTAGCTACCTCAAAATGTGATGGTTGATCAGATTATCATCAAAATTGTCTCTTTAAAATTGCCATCTTGTTGATATATACTCCGTGTTCAGACAATCCCACAATCTGGCGTCGCCAGTGGCGCAAACATGGTCTAGAATGTGGTTTTGATGAAGTTTGAGGGAACCTTGACAATGATTAGGTTTGGATGTTGAGCCCAGCCTAATTGCAAATTACGACAGTTTTCATATATGAAGACATTTGGACAAGACGACATATATATGGATTTTGACTAATAGACCTCAGAAGTTGGAAAGTGGCATGGCCTGTATTCTTTGTCCAGATTGTTGCAATGTTGCACCCAGGTTCAGACTTCGAACAGACAGAGAGTCCCTGTCTCTGTCAGCATCTCAAAAGACGCCCCAACGGGTCAAAGTCCCAAAGATCAGCCGTTGATCGTTCGGACTTGTGGGGATACCCCAGCTCCCACTGATTCCCTTTGTAGGATAAAGTTGGGGTTCCAAACCTCCGTTGGTGATTCATCGCCAATGGTTGGTTACTTTGGTATATTTTTGGTTGCAAAGATGTGGAACAATTACCATCGCATTTACCCGCGGGTGTCAGCTTGGAAATCACTAAATGGATGGGAACAGTACGGTAGTACAAGTGAAAATCGACCCACGATTTCTGCTGAGCCAAACTTCAGATACAACGTTGCAAGACTGGATCAACTGGGCTACTCACCAGCTTCCCAAAAAAAGGCTGGAAATAACCAAGGTGTCGCGCTGTTTCGGGTTTTTGGTGCAACCAAAGATGGCCTTTTGTAAATCTGGTTGTCGGTGGAAATCTGCACACTGGGATTGACTTATTGTCGAAGAGATTTATAGTGATTTATAGATCATGCCATAGTCTAAGAGATTTATAATGATGGACTTATTGTAGATGATCTACAAATCTCTATAGTTTTTTATAGAATATCCCAAATCTCACGGTAGATTATTTGGATCATCCCAATGACGTCATGAAGGGATTGTGGATGATTGTCCAGCGAAACTGCCACGGCCAAGCCATGGGGGTCTTTGAAATCAACCATTTCGAAAGGTCAAATGGGTTTGTCTGAATATAAAATATGTATCCATAAATCATCGTAAATCTATAAATCCATTGGTTAGTCATAATTTTACCTATCAAGATAGCCATTTGGCAGTATATTACCCCATTTTTCAGACCGCCCGATTACGACGATTCTCTTCAATTAGGCAGCTGGACGATCAGTTCGGGGCAATGATTCTTTGGCTACCCATATCGATCTATATCGGGCATTCTCATACTCCATGAGCACCAACCAGTTGGCAGATGTTCCAACAGTACCATGAGTGATTTGCCAATGACAATCCATTGATTTTCCCAGATTAATCCGTCATTTTTTGACGGAATCTTCATGAAAACCACTCATGAAAAGCATGTCTTTCCCCATGCAAAAACGCGCTTCTCAGGTGACAATGATAGGTTCCTACTCCATGAAGATCCGAAGCTGGGAATGAAGAGTTGACCCTCCCAATGATAGCTGGTTGTTAAAAAGTTCTTATTGGTGTTTGGTGGTTACTAATCCCATCTAGCAATTTCGCATTTTGTAGGTTTACTCTAGGATTTTTGACATAGATACTGAATGATACTGATACTGTACATCCACATTGAATGGATGGAAAGAGGATGAAAATCCTGGCTATATCACTTCCAGGGTGTGAAAACTCAGAGGTGAAATCCATGGGCGTGGTAGACCGCTGCCCGTTTGTGTTCTCTTGGTCCCCGCTCGCGTCCTTTGGTTTCAATGCAGCTGGTGACGCTTCGATCCATTTCACTCGATTACAGGATATATGGATTTGGGGAGGTCCCAGGGCCGCTTCTAGCACCATTGATGATGCTTTCAGCGCCGATTGCTGTCCTGCTTGCTGATGTCGTTTACGATTTTTGCTGTCGTGAGTACAGTGTTTCGTACGTAGATTGTTCCTGGAGATGCGATCTGCTTCAGGAGGTACGAAGACTACTTTCTACAAAACATGGTGTGTCAGTGGCAACGTCAATTCAGGGGATGGGAATTCCATTGATGATATCCTATTAACATTTGATTCACTAGATTCACTAGCTATTGATTAGCCAAAAACCATAAAAGTTGGGATTGAACAAGCAAAAGTCATGAAATTATTAGTGAACAGTCAACCACCACGTTTTCGAAAAACATGGTTACAGTATGTTACAGTATTGCCCAACTTCCAAAGCAATGTGAGATGCCTAGCCAGATGGTCATGCTGCGTATGGGGCTTACCAACCGGTGACTGGTTGGATGAAAGTTATTCCTATGGTGCATCAAACATCAGTAAGATTCTGGTTTTTATCGACTATTCTCAACTAACATGTGGATTGAAATAGTTGAAATAGTCATAATCCCAAAGTTCCCCTGTTTTCGAATTTCGAACCGGAACGCATCCATAGGAAATCACTCGCCGGCGGGCCAGATATTTGGTCCTTGATCACCATGTTTTTTTTGAAAAAGGGTTGTTAGTATTGTTGTTTTCTTTTTGATCCCACATCCGTCAACCATGCAGTGGGACCACACCTGAGATTTCTTGCTGGGTTCATGATCTCGATATTGGATCATTCGGATTCGGTGGGACACTCTGCTTTTGCCAATGGTTGCTGTTTTTGTCCCACGACGGCAGCCATAGATTTAGCATCTCAGCCTTGTTGGGATTACATGTCATATGTGTTTACAGTGTATCTAAGAAAAGGAAATCAAAGTCAAACAAAAACTAAGGAAATGAGATGGATGATTATAGTCTGGTATCCTACTAAAAAGTCAAACCCGATAATTAGATATGTTGTTTTAAAATCCATCAACCCAGTAAATATCCCGTGATACACTATCTGATACTACACCACCTATTTGATATGCCATAAGACAGGAGAGGAGAGGTGAATAGTTAGGATTGACCGTTATACACCAGTATTATATAGTAGTATCCTATTCCACACCAATCTCATTATATTCTTGTGTATCCCAGTTATTTCTATACTATGTTGATGGAGTTTGTAAATGGACTTCTTTTTTTTTGACATCCCAACATAGTTCCCTTTATACATGGTACTGTAATAGTACTATGCCGCCTATTCTATACCAGAATAATCAGCCGCCAAGGAATGACCGTGTATCTCTCCCAGATCGATCAGCCGGACGGCTCTTGCACCGCGGTGGTAGATGTGGGTTGACCACCAGAAATGGGGGGGAGTTGACCATAGAATTTCATGGGATTGGTGATTTAATGATGATTTCTTGGTGGATTTATGGTGATTTCATGGTAAATTGATGGGATTTCATGGTGATTTATGGGATTTAATCGCTAATGAATGGCAAATGAAAAGGATATTATACAATGGGATGTACATTGAATGTTAACGGAATTGACCCCCAAATGAACATTGACCCTGAGAATCACCAATCTTTAGAGGAAAGTAGTCTTTCAACCTCCTATGTAGCAGGGTCTTTCTGTATTACTCTGCGGGATGTTCTTTTTTGACGAGATGTTGATCCCCCATCCGTGCAGGGTCCATGCACAGTATCTATTCAACATGGAGATGCAAAGGAGGTTGAATCCAACCATGGTGGCGATGTAATCTGGATCAGACTACATATAGTAATGGGTTTGGATAGGAACATGGAACCCCACCTATTCCGAAAGATTTTAACATTATGCGTCCCATTCAGATGGCCATTTTTGGGTGTACCCCATGTTTGTTTAAAGCCATATGCGCAATTTCAACTACATAAAATCAGCAACTTGGTGGTGAAATACCCAGGAGTCGTAAAGGGAGCCAGTGCACCCCACTTATAAGATCTTATAAGTAGGGTAAGTAGGGGGCAATGTCCAGCTATGAATGGAGTCATGACCCACTTACGATTCCTGGGTAGTTTGCTAAGCATATTGAGGGGTTTACCAACGATGGTTTCCGGCTTCGACTTTCGCAACAAAGCCAATGGAAAAATCAGAGTGGCACCACGTGGAGCCCAAGTTATCAAGTTATCAAATTATTGGTCATTGTGTACCGGGTTTCCCAAATGGTTCAGAGGGGTAGCCCGATTTCGACCAACACCCGAGACATTGATACATGTCCTTTCTAAAGGTATTTCCACATGACATCCAATTTGGGTTTTACCGTTCATATCCAAAGTTTGCTCCTTTACAAAGATTGAATCCTCATTTCACATCAGATGTTTCATGGGTCTTTCCTTGGTCACTACGTTGCGACACCGCAGAAAAACACCGTGGTGATGGGATACCCGGTAGCTGGCAGCAGCTCAGGTACCTACGTCGTGGGCATTTGTGAATCCCAGGCGCCTGGCGTATCTGAAATCGTTGAGATATGACACTTTATTATATATATATATACATGATATGACTATGACATCCGATATCATAGTTGATATACTATGTTCTATACATATGTCATGGTGTTTTATATATCAAATGTCCTATATATCTATACGCTATGAAACTATATGTTCTATATACGTATGTTTACTATTGTTGATAAATATTTTCTGCATTGTGTAAAAATATGTTATATATACTTTATATACATGATTATACATACACTCTATATATGTACACATTGTGCATATGTATACAATGTATGTACACATATTTATCGTACGAGACATATGATACGCAATGCACTGCAAGATATTACATGTAGCATGCATATATATATATATATGTATCTTTGATATGACTATGTATCTAAGAAGAAATCGAACATGTCTGGGAAATATCTTGGTATGCAACTGGGGGATATTGGTGTGATATACATATACATGTATAAATGAATACATATCAGCGATCATCAGGTGCCTTGCCATTTACATTCTGGCTATCAAATCCGGCTAAGCATGAATGGCGTTGTTCCTGGCTTATCAAAGATTAGCCACGGTATATGACTCCCAAAGTGGGACAGTGTATGTAGTTTGATTGTCATGTAGTATGATGTGATTTGACGGTCAATTTGACGGATATAATCTATTGTAGTTCATGCAATGAAATATGATGGATTGGTATGGCACATATGATCATATGGGTGTGGGTCGATGCCTCTGGGACCATACTTGAAGGTATTAGCAGGGCGTTGCCCCATACCCATAGATAACACTGCATGGCTATGTCATGTTGCATACATCATAATACATCATATTTATATTATATATCAAATAATCTTCATGTAGCGACCATGTCTCGAAGTTGGACATTAGATTCACGAAAAAATCCTTTCAGATTTCTTGGATTCATTAGAGACCACTCAATTCAGGTGTTTCCAAAAATTGGGGTAACCAAGGGGTAATCCTTTTCACCATTGGGGAAAACATGAAACATTACCACCAACAACTGGATATCCAAGTCATGAAATCACCATGAAATCCTATCAAATCCCATAGAATCACCATGGAAACCTATCAAATCCCATGAAATCACCATAGAATCCCATTGAATTCCATAAAATCACCATGAAATCCTAGTCAACCTGCTAAATTCACCCGTTTTTTTTCCTTGAGATCGTCACCCATCCAGGACGAGACCAAGCGAAGCGACAGCATCGAACGCATCGACTCCGATCACTTGGACCTGGTCCGGACGCGATTTCAGGCGTCGGTGCGTCGAAGCCCTTGGGATGGATGGATTGGATTGTCCCAAGGTCAACTTTTAGGGCTACTTTACCATACTTTACCTTGGGTAATTACTTTAGTTCTCTTCATCTTATTATGTTATTAAATGTGTTCATTCTTTGTACCCAAATGGATCCAAGTGGAAGGATTGACTTTAGGCGGAGATGGAGAGCCAACCAAGAAGAATGGGAATTGTGGACAATCCTCAGGGACCGGTTGGGGGGGTAACATCGACTTGTGCAGCCCCATATCTCCATTGTCGTAGCTTGAACTAGTTGTCATTTGGGTTTTGCAATATACCCTCTGGTTATTTAACATAGCCATGGAAAATCCCCTATATATAAATGGAGGTTTTAATGGGAAAATCATCCAAAATTAGCAATTTTCCATGGCTATGTTAAATAGCCAGAGGGTAATCCTCGTTGGTTGCTGGTCATATGCGGGGATCTATGATGAGCTGGGAACTATTGCGTCTATCAGTCATGATTTCTTACCACCTAGACAAACTATTAAACATGCAATGTTTAGCACGTGTGAGGCAACGGTTTATCTTAAGATGGATAATATCAACATTGATATCAAGATTACTTGTTCTTCCAGCTTTGAAACTACCAGCGTCGACCATCCAAGTTGGTGAGCAGTTTCTGGCAATATCTCATCAAATAAGCCATGTCTTATCAAACCCAGAGAATTCCAATGATCAATTTTCGGTTGTGGATTATCATGGATTGTCACTGCCGTCTCAGGTAAAACGAGTCATTTGACTTTCAGGGCATTGCGGCATGCCAAATCAAATGCATATTTTATTTGTACCATTTGGGTATCAGAAATATTCTTATCTCTTCAAATAATATCAACCAAGGATTAGTAAACCCCTAGTTAATACCAATTGGGAACCCCAACATTGATAAACGGGTGGTTCATTAAACAGTTCTCATCTTTTTACGCGCAGTCTTTCGATGCCGACGCTCCTGACATTGACTACTTTGGTGCCAAGGTGCTGTGTGCAGCTTCCCCATTGTTACTGTATGTGTCTGAAAATGGGGGGTAGACCTCCAAATAGCCATCAAATAATAGGGAAAATGATGAGAATTTAATGGACTTGGGCGTAGCCTATTTTTCAGAATGTGAGTACCATGAATGCTTCAATGCAGGAATCGTAAGTGAGCTATCATCCCACTTAATCCAATGGGGTAAGTAGGGGCAATGTCCAGAGGGGCCCGTACTTATAAGTCGGGTTATTGAATGTAATTGTTGGTATGTACTTTCATCCATATGGAGGTTTCCTAAAATGGGGGGTACCCCTAAATCATCCATTTGAATAGGATGTTCAAGTATAAATAAACCATCATTTTTGGGGATTTCCCATTCATTTATGGAGACCCCCATATGACGTTGAAGTATACCCCATCAACCCAAACAGCATCGGGACTCCCATCTGGAGACCAAAGCCAGTCAACGATGGAAATCTGGATCAGACGATCAAACCCTCCTAGGGGACTCCCTCTGAGTGATGAACCAGCTGTGATCTGTGGGATTCACATTTGGGACGCATTTGGGACGGGATCGCACAAAAGGTCAAGAATTGTCTCAAGGGACTAGAGAATATTCAGAACCAACAATTGATTGCTACGATTGGTTGTATATGCATACATATGCATACTGTATAATAGAACTTGTTGGGGGGTGAAAATATGTTGCTTTGGATTGCTTTGGTCAATCCGGCCTGGTATGATTTTGGGACAAGTTGAAGCCACCAAACCAGTACAAAAAAATGGCCCTTTGGTACTGCAACGTGGGAATGAACAATCCCTATGTTTCTCGGATAAACGGGTGATTGATTTCCATTGCTTGCCAAAGAGAGTTGATTGTTTGTGGTCAAGCTTTGCTACAATATTTTTTTGGGAATTGCAGATCTTGTTTGAACCGAGTGGGCTTACAAAATAAAAGAATTTTACAGATTGCCATTCTAGTTTTCAAATAAAATGTTGTTGCCCCAAAAAACGTGCAAGTTTTCTTACAGCGGGAACCGGGAAAGGTCACGTAGCCTGGTTGTCATTTTCCAGCGATTCATTGGCGCAGTTCACCGTCATTTCCAAAGATTGATTGCTTATTCTCCAATTGCTTGGGTCAACCTTGAATGGGCACTTGGGACTTGTTACTTTTGGTGCATTACACGGGAATATCTGCTATATAGCCAGCAACATATTGGCCATGATTACCAGATTCTGCACGAACAAGCCAATCAAGAATCATACTGTTTAGTGGATTTTGTGTTGCATTCTCAACCACCATGCTGTTGGGCCAACTGTTGGGCATGAATTTGCCAAACCATGCACAACCATGGCTGTAGCTGTGTGATTCCGTTGTCAGCACCTGCCCGCCACCTGCTGTGTCAAGACATTCTTGCATGTACCGAAAAGGAAATGAGTTGAGGGGCAATCGTCCAACTTTTTATCCAACACCAAGGAGGCAAAAGTGCTATGATACTGCAATGGTCAAGCAGTGAAAGATCATCTTAGATATTGGATATCTTGGTCAGTCCAGACCACCGGGGCAATGTCAGAAATCCACCCGGTTTACAACTCGAAGTCCAAAAGAAGCTACTGAGTGGGATGGTTCTCAAAGTATCCTCCCATGTTATTTAGCCTCTGGCAATTTGTTACATAGCAATGGAAAGTGCCCCATTTGTTAGCATTTTAAAGGTGATTTACCTATCAAAAATGCTGGCTGTCCATAGCTCCGGGCGCCGGGATCCCTCGACTCCTCCAGGATTCTGAATCTCCATCCACGCCCAGTGCTCCGATGGGAGGCTTATCCGGGCTTTATCACCAACGATCATTAAACAAGGGTTTGTTAACCATCTATGATTAGTGTCATTAGTGTTGGTAGGATCCCAGACTTTGAGTCATAGACAATCTTCTCTCAGTGTTTCATATGTGTGCCTCCTCGCCAGCTTGCTCCGTTGCCATTGTTTACAAGCCCTGCAGGGCATGTCTTGTCCGGGGATGATCCGACGGACGATTTTTTTTGGGTGGGTCAACAGCCAAGCAGTCGTGGACTGGGGGGCCATCTCATGCGCCAATCTGTGAGCATTGACACATCAAGGAGCCAGGGATGATTCAAACTCATCAATCCATGGAGAGCTAAGAGCGTAGCAATCAAGAATTAATCCTCCAAAAGCACTGTGTAGCTGCGGATCCATTGATTTGTCCCCAGGGGTTGATTTAGTTGGCTGTTTGGTCATAGTAAATAAACATAAATAAACCATGTTCTATCTTTCCATGACGATGTGTGGAATTGTTGATCCATTTAGGTCCATGTAGCGATACGTGTTAGATCAGTCGTGAACTCATAAGCCAATGTTTCGGGGCTTATGAACCACTCGTCACATGTTGAAGACGATAAGATGGAACCGCGTGCCCATGAAGGGTCACAGTCAGCCTTTGCATTGATTGGGGCTCCAATTGGCGAGGATGTTGTTGCTCATTTCCCCCATGACTTTCTCATTGTCATGAACTTGGATGAATTTGGAATGTTGTCCCACTAACATTATTGTTTTCTTTGTTATATCCTTTCTGCCATGATTTCTGGCGAACGTCCCCATGTTTCAACGACCTTGGATGCTCGGCCTTGGGGTTTTTGGCAACCCTTGATCCCTTGGTGACAGGCTGCATCCGTTCCTCACGCTATGAAGCCATCCAGCCCATGCTGGAGGAAGAACGGATGCAGTCGCAGCTCGGCACTAAAACATATTATGTGTATATATATATATATATATATATATATGGGTAAATTATAACGACCTCACTGCGACCGAGCCCTGGAATATATGGTTAGTAAGGGATATTATCCCCAAATGGTCTTATTTCAGGTTAGTGAAATATTATATATTAAACTATCTACTGCAGGTTTATATGCCATATATGTGGGTTATACTATGGTTATGGGATGCACTTAAACTTACGGGATCCACCCCAAGTAGATAGATTTCAGCGCGGGGTCAACTGGTGGGTGCTCCAACACTGGTTCCGGGCTTTGAAATTTTGACCAATACTGGGTAGCATCCCATTCCCATATGGCCCTCAAAGATTTACCAATGGTGCTTGATTCTATGGTCAATGGGACCCCTCAATTTGGTGATGTATACTGGAAGTCTCAAACATAGAAGGGTGACCCATGGTGACCCTCTCATGAGAACGCTCTGAATGTAAATATGGTACCAAAAATAAGATGCCAACAGCTGTTTCCAGGATGGTATAGATTATGTTTTCCCATGTTTTCCCCACAATTTCCAGGTGTCCTATGTTTTCCTGTTGGTATCTTTTGGGGGGTGGCTATACTTCAATCACTCTAACATAGAAGGGAAAAGTATGAAAAAGTCAAATTTTCAAGTATGTTCAATGGTAATAACTCGTTAGATATTTAACTTCTGGGTCAATCTCTGAGCTATGATGTCTTCATATATCATGTTTTGGACTTTGACTAGCGTCTTACCAGTGCGTTCTCACAGATAGACTTGTTTGAACGTGTTTACTACCACTTTCTCACACATTTTGGTGTTCCCCCTTTCACTAGGATGATGTGGAAAGCTGGTGTCATAAATGAAGAGCCACTAGGATGGCTGGGAGAATTTTCTAGTGGGCAATATAGTTTGAAGCGTTTTACTGTTGCAAACAGACTTTCTTGCCTTCTTACAAGTGCTTTTTGTTGGTTCACCCACATTATGTCGCCAAATTCTTTGTCAGGGAAAAGATATAGGGTTCACCCCTCCATTGGACAAACAGTGGTCTCCTGAAAAAAACTTCCCCTGATCCAATTCTCGGATGGTTGAAATCCTCGTCGACTGAACGATTGACCTTTGGTTTTGCTGCAGGAATCCCACTTGAATCACGGTATGAACCAATCCATTTCACTTTATTAGATCCAGTTTCACCAAGTTTCCGATCACAAAGTCCCAGCATTAATCCATATTAATCCACCGTTTTTTTTCTGGATGGAAAACTCTTTTTAATCCCCATTCCCCATCTCAGTTTTATGAGTTTCATCCAGTTTCATCTCCGTTTTTCACAATTTTTTCTGGATTTTCTCACCACTGATATTGGAAAACTGGATTGGAAATCTTCGCGCACCATTTTGGATGGGAAATTGGGGAGAAAACCGTTTACAATGTACCAAAAAAGCGGGATTTCGCTGCAGGCTCTTGCCCTTGCTTTGGTCCTGGCCAGTACCTTCCGAGCGCTCGGGCTGCTGCGAAACGCATCGCCTGCTGGACGAGGTCGAACCTGGATTCACCAGCAGAAATGAGATAACTCCATGGATTTAGGAAGCAAAGATGTAAACAACATCAAAATGTATGATGTGTATGATAATATAGCCATATTTACTATAGCCTATAGACTACGGTGACTATGGCTCATTCTATAAATATACATGTGTGTGTATATAATATATGTATAGTCATTCGAATATTACTTTCCAGTGGTATGTGGGGAGCTGAGGAGCTATTGGTATCTGTTTTCCCAATCAAGAATGGCGACCCAGTTGGAGCTTCTAAGAGTTTCCCCAGGCTGAAAGTTGGATGCTGATGCAGGACTTCAGGATGACTACATCATCTTATGACTACATCATCTTATGACTACATCATCTTATGACTACATCCATTCTGTGTTGGAAATCCTGTGGCCATAAACCCGCATAAACTATTACGAATATCCTGGTTGATTGATTCTGAATGGTTATGAAATAGGGGGTTATACGAACTGGTTTATTGAGGATTATGATAAGCCATAGTAGGGAAGCCTATCAGCTAACTAGTATGATGTGAAAACGGGAGATTTTTCATGGCCCACGTGTGCCTGTGGCCCCTACGTTTGGTTTATGCACGAAATCTTGATCCAATACCTGCATTTCCCAAGTGTTTGTTTCACGGCAATCAATTGGGATACGTTTTGAGACAAACCCACATGCTGTTAATATCTGCTAGTTATAAATAGAACATAATAGAAAATACTTGTTATCAATGATATCAATATCCCACTAATCTCCATGAATCCTTTCCCGTTTTCATCACGTGCTTTCTCCCCTTTGACAAGCGACTGGGCCAAGCCCCGGCAGGCGGCTTCAGTGGTGGAGAAACTGAAAGGCCTGGAATGTCAAGCAGCGCCTGGATGTTTGGTTTGGCAATGCCCCGGTTGTCACTGGGCCACGGTTCGAAGTCGAGGGTGTGGGGTGATTTTTTTAGCTGCGCCAGGTGTGTATGGTCGAGATATTGACAAGAACTAGATGTCAATGTATAGTCTATAAACATGTGCTAGAGTAACATTTACCAAATCGAGACATGATCCAAATATAGAAACATCTACCATGCAGGCTGGGCACTTGGGGGGTTGCTGTGAAGTTGGTGATGGTCGGGAATCCGGATGAACATCCAACTTTTGGGTGGGTTTGGAGGGAGGGCGACTGGAAATCACCTGGAGTGAAATCTTGCAGTAATATACTGTGGGAGAAGATGGATATGTGTGGGTTTATGCAAAAGTGAGGTGCACCTGGTACCCCAAATCCAGCGATCTATTAATATGTTCCCTATTACTAGACATTAATAGGACCAATGACAAATTGGGTATCCCCCATTTTCCGACAATTGATCTCGTTTGAAAAGTTCCCGTCGCTGGATTTCTTGCAGCAAAACTGTCACGTTGAGGTAAGTTGCACGATGCTGCAGGTAACCCTTAGTTTTTGCAGAGCCAAAACAAAGTACATCAAAGTACTATGTGCTGTATTCCCAGAGTAGCTATGAGTCGTTGCTCTTACGACGTTACACTCCGTGCTAAGGCAAGTTGAAAGGAGTACCAGGGGATCGGGATTTGTTCAGTGCTTCCCTGGGTGTTTGCGGACGATGTGCCGCATGGGACATGCTCATGTAGGATAGGGAGATGTAGGGAGGGATGAGGATGGAAATCCCCTTGGCTGGTGCTGCCTCTTAACCGGGTCCCTGTTTGAGAAAATCTTGGGTCGGGAAAGATAGGCAGTGATTGACAAAGCTGAAGTTGTATGATTTTGTTCAACAAAATATTAATATGTATTAATTTGGTAATGACTTTAGGGATGATGAACACCTAACAGAAATAGAAGTCGCCATGTTGTGCCAGTGGAAAGTGGATCTTCCTAGATAGAGCTCATACTACCAAGAGCCACTGCAACACTCAAGCTTGTTGGTCATATGCTATGCTTTATACTTTGACCTACATGTTGACTGATAAGCATAGTTCTCCAAGACTACCCTCTGGCAATTTAGTGTAGGGTTATGGACACTGGCCCAGAAACAGTTCGCGGATCTACTGAACTTAGAAATGGTGATTTTCCATAGCTACGACCATTTTTGAACAAAGAGGCAGAACTGCACTGCCATGGCGTTGGAAGTAACCTCTGCCATGGGACAATGTAACGTATTTGTCTTCGCGCCAAGGGAGAAGCGAGGCATAGAGTTCATCAGGAACTGGTGGGTGGTTTCATTCTGTTTCATTGTTCATATCACGGGATGATTCCCAAGATGTTTGCACGGAGGTTTAAACCACTCATTTCCCAAATCGAACTATGTGAGATCCCACTCAACAAACCACCACAAGAGATTTCTATGAAAGTTTCGTCACGTTTGTTGCATTTCCGCTCCCGCATGAACCAGCCATGCCACAAATGGCTGGTAGTCCTGTTTTTTCATAATCATCATAATCCCATCCCACTGTTTTATGGTTGACACTCCCGAAGCCATGGTTGATGCGGGGGGATGAAACCACATATTTGGGACCAAAATTGTTGGGGGTGTTTGAATATCAGAGGGATTGGATCATGTCCCACTGCAAACAGTGCCCAAGCATTGCTGAAATCATCAACCTAGGCTACCAATGGTGGATCAAATCTCTCTTCTCAGGGTCAACCTTAGAGGGATACTTGAGTGTTTGAATCCCGTTGATATCGTTTACCATAACTAGGTATATATTAATCTATCATAAGCCATCCCAGGTTTTTTTGGGGGTGGGATATCCAGAGATCCAGGACAAGATGTCCACATGAATGCTTTTTTTGGAGTGAAAATTGTAGTGCCACATAATTCAGCCACCCTTGTTCTTTCAGCCAGGATATATTATCACATATGGAGGTTTCCTACAGTAGGGGTATCCCCAAATCATCCATTTTGATGGGAGTTTCCATGATAAACCATCTATTTTGGGGTACCTCCATTTGTGGAAACCTCCATATTGTTACTTATATACCGCATTATCATCCTGCTATATCCCGTGAGTATTTAGGGGATGGTATATATATATATATGAATGTATAGACATATACTACATCTATAATATATGCATCTATTCGAAACCACATAGCAAAAAAAAGTATAGGTGATTTTCTGAAACATTCTTTTGATGAACAATTTTCCATGGCCATGTTCTGACACCTTCCCATAAATGGAACATGCCCTACATGGCAATCGAAAATAGACATACAGAAAAACCTAACCTAGTGTTCGTAAAGCAATTGGATCCGCATCCCCAAATTGGTAATGTTGATGGTTGGTATAAACATGCATAACCATCAAAATATGGGTGGTCTATGGCATTGCTTTACATTTCAAGTATTGCCTGTTCCAACAGACCTTGACGTTGAACTCCGCCTCGTTTCCCCCTTTGCATTTGTTGACGACGTCAACGATGCCTCGGCGTGCCGACGGGAGTCTGCGCGGTTGAAGGAGAGACGGTAGCACCGCATGACAACCAGCGGGTGAGGTCCATAAACTGCTATTGGATTAGCAACAAGAAAATGGATTTGACCTGATCACGGTTCCAAAATTCCAAGCGACTGGAAAAGTGCGGGCTACTGTCACTTGAGAGTTATGACTCCCAATGTTACTGTCTGAGCAATTGATAGCTTTGGCCGCTGATTTTCCAATTTGGTCAAGTTTGGGAAAGCAGCTTCTCTCGGAAGTCACCATGAAGAAGCCTCTCCCAAATCTTGACTTTTTATGAAGCTTAGATACAACTTTATGATACTTTATGCATGATTTTTGCGTTGTACTTTTTGAACATGTTCCCTCAACTAGCCCAAATAGTGAGAAGTCTGCCATACGACCCACAATTAGAGATGAATGTTGCCCGTTACATTTTTTCCGTGACTCAAATGTGGAGAAGTCGGGTCCAATGAAACAATTGCCACACTCCCATCCGTCCCATCCCATTCTCCGAGAAAAAAGCTGGATCGAGGTTTTATGTCATCTGAAGATTAGGAATCGTAGATGATTTCACCCCTGTCCTGTCTGAACATAAGCAGCACAGAGAGTTTTGCGGATCTGCACCATGCAGTTTGTTTGGATGTCACTTTTTTTGTACCTTCCAGATTCCAGAATGAATAGAGTTAGATATAGTAGCACCCTTCACGACAAACTCTTCACGACATGACGAGTGTGCTGAAAGTATGCTGAGATGTTTGATGAAATTCTGATATATTCTGATGCCGATTCAGGAAGTAAGTTTCCCTCGTAGACATATGTTGGATCATGGCGTTTATTTCGATGGGTCCGGCCAGCTCCAGGATGATATAGTTTGATACTTGATTGGAAGATTTGCAGGAACCTCATGCTCTACAGATTGAATTAATATTTGAATATCAAAGAAATGCTGTCAATGCTCGATTTGTACAGATATGGATGTCCTTGGTTTTAATCCTTCCAGAATCTGTACAGCTTGAAGGCTGATGGCATGAGGCCATCCGCTGGTACCAAAATTTGTCCTCGGCAAAAAAATCTTCCAGTGTGGCGGGGCAAGGGTTTGGGCAGATTTTGTCGGAAATCCAGGTAAGGTTTGATTAGGTTTGATTTACTTATTCAATAATACTGTATATATATATATATACATACATACATGTATATATATATATACCATACATGAATAGTATTGTACATTGTATAAGAATATGTTATGTATACATACATACATCTGTATGATATAATACAATAAGTTGACATACTTTTCATTTCATGTACTGTATTGTATCTGCAGTGTTTTATATATATATATATGTTACATATGTAATATGTAAATCTGCACAAACGTATGCCAGCAAAAGCTTAATGTTGCAGATTTCAACCAGGTCGGTTGTACTCTTATTGGCTGGTGGTTGGATTTAACGGTGGTTGGATTGAACACAAAAAGCATCCATGCCCTTTTATCATAGTGTGTTTTTACCCCCCCAACCTCCCCATGGGAAATACACTTCCAGGTTGTCCCACTTGACCTTCATTCCCGGAATTGGATTAAGGCTATAGGATACCAGCCAACAAAAAAAAATCAGGCTGCTAGATCCTTCTTTTACCCGGTAGATTTCCCGGGAGCCATATGATATCCCAATTCCATCCCCCATGTGTATCTTAATTTGGTTGGTTTCCCGCCCCCCCTTCTTTGGGGTACCCATGGGTACCCCCCAATTTCGAGAAGCCTCCCATGTTTTGCCGAGGCCCAACGCTCTTGAGTCCACGGGTGCCAATGGTTGGAGCACACAGGAACCTTTGAAGAGTTGTTGGAAGTGACTTTCCAGTGGGGAGCTTGGGAAACATATGGAGGTTTCCTAAAATACGGGTACCCCCAAATCATCCATTTTAATAGGATTTTCTATTGTAAGCCATCCATTTTTGGGTACCCCTATTTTAGGAAACCCCCATATGGAAGATTAGAGATACCCTCTGGTGATTTAGCCATGGAAAATCCCCATTTATACTAGAAACAGTCACCACAAATCATCTATAAATGGTCCGTTTTCCATGGCTATGTTAAATAACCAGAGGGTAGCTATAGTAACCCAAAAAGATGCAGAAAAGTGGAGAAACTCATCACTATTTTAGCAGGATCAATGACTTGTTTGCATATTTTTGGGGAGTTACTATAAACTTGGCAACTTGGATGAAAATTGGCTTGACTGATGTAGATCTTTAGAAATTCTGAAATTGTGTTCAGATGTTTAGGTCCCAGAACATTTGGGAACTGCCAGCAGCATCCTTGGGATCTGGAAGTGGCTTTAGGGGTGCCCACTGTCCATGGCAACGAAAATAGAAACGTTGCAGGCCAAATACATAACCCTACACCCAAAATGGTGTATGTCAACATCCCAACAAGATCTTGATTGCTCATTTCTAGAGAGATTCATCCGAGTACCAAACTGCAAACAACCCATATCCCATCGCTTGGAATGTTCAAACATGTTTAGTTTCCACTGTTTCCACCCCAAAACTGGGGTTCTGATCCCCCATTCATTTGAAACCAGCAACCAAGGTACAAGGACGAGCCATGTGTAGGTTTATTGATGCCCCATGTTTGGCCGCCATCCCCACAAATGGATAATCCTTGAAGGGCCTGCAGAGACAAGAAATGGATACAAATGGGCTGCAGCCCCAAGAAAAAGTCTCCAAACTGAAGATGGTTTTTCCCATTGAACCATCGAACCTTCAATTTCAATAGATACATATCTACTGTAGGGGAAAACTCCCAGCAACGTTGGCTGAGGTGCAGCCTGCTGCAAAGGCTGCAGGTGCCAAGCTGCAGTAGTTGGTGTATCAAAAAGAATGGAATTAATCATGATTATTCCATGTCAATCCCCAATTTGTGGCCATTCAAGCTGCTGAAACGTACCTCGGGCAAAACAAGGTAGTCTCCAGGGTGAAACGCGC
The DNA here is from genome assembly GCA_003297045.1 of Symbiodinium sp. clade C Y103. Classification (NCBI taxonomy): domain Eukaryota; class Dinophyceae; order Suessiales; family Symbiodiniaceae; genus Cladocopium; species Cladocopium sp. clade C. Next base: position 19,778 of record BGPT01000782.1, on the reverse strand, counting down.
ACGCTATCCCGCTGGCATTGGTCTAGTGGTGTGGTAAACCCAAGGCCATCCATGGTAAGAGTTGGGATTTCACTTGGGGGTGTGGATCCAAATTGGGCAAATGGGGGTTCTGAATTTGGATGAATTTGGGTGAGCACCACATTCGATTGTGATTGTTCCCAGCCATTCCCTCAATGTTTTAGCTTTTGTTGGCAAGAATGAAATTGATACATAGCCACTAGAAGTTAAGAGGTTTGGGGTCCTCACCAACCATAAGCCCAGTGTTAGGGATCTGTGAAACTACAACTGGTTTGTTTAGCCTCGTCACGCTTTTTGTCCATACCTTCCTGGATGATCCAAAATGACGCACTCACATTGGTCACATAGGTTTCAAGGGATTGAAGTTCTCAATGGGTGTTGGATACGGTCAGCCTTTTGGACTCTGGCTCCCCAGGCAAAAAAATAGTGATAGCATGTGAGAACTACTTGGAGCATCTTGGAGGATCATCCATTTCGTGGATTATATCACCTATATCAATTTAATTATAATATTTATACTGGGTGAACTAAGCCCAGTTACTAAACATTTGCAGTCCTGGGATGATCCTCCAAGTACTGTTCACAGCACCCAGTTTTGATCCATGTTCGTGTACCTTTCCCTGATGGATGCTGCAAAAAGGTCGAAGCATTCCAGTCCGACAAGTGCCTCGTGAGCGATGATTTGTGCGGCCTGGGGGGACGATGATGATGATGATGATGATGATGATGATGATGATGATGATGATGATGATGATGAATCATGATTTTGATGATGATTTTGATGATGATCTTGATGATGGTCTTGATGATGATCTTGATGATGGTCTTGATGATGATCTTGATGATCTTGGTGATCTTGATGATCTTGACAATCTTGACAATCTTGATCGTGATGAGGAGGTTCGGGTTAAGTTTGAAGTGTTGAAGTGTTGAGGAAGGTGCTACTCAGACCCAGACATGTCCTTTGCCACTGGTTGGTTGATTAACCGATGGACTCACATCTGTTTAACAACCAATTCTTGGACACAATATACCAGACCGGCCCCTACCCTTTTGTTTCTTCCCAGCCACAAAGCACCTTTTCTAGTTGGAGTTTTTGCTGAGATCACCAGGCCATTGATTCGAACTCCCCAAACAGTTTGAGTTATACTTCAAAACCTATGTTTTTTCTTCCTCTATCCACTATGTTTGGGTGAAATCTAACATGTTGTTTGTCAAATCCAATTTAATCCCGATGTTATTTGATTACTTTCCCATGTTTGGTAGATAAAATCATATGTATTTTATCTCCTGGTAATCCCGATTTCGCAGCGAAATCATCTGAAATCCAAAGTCTGAATGGCAAAATCCACACTGTTTGATATCAAAATCCAAGTTCTCGTCAGTAAGTTACCCTCTGGTGAACTAACATAACTATGGAAAATCACCATTTTCAATGGGAAAATCCACTATAAATGGCCATTTTCAATAGCTATGTTAGTTCACCAGAGGGTACCCTGTAATGTATCCGCAGTTTGCTGGTGAAATCTCTCCATCTCTTCACCAGCAACGCTGGTCACTGTGAGGTTGGCTCGGTGGCCGCGCCACCCGGCGCCCCGCGACGCACGGCGCTGGGACAAGGCGCAGTTGATGGGGAAATTTCACCAGCCACAAGAGATTGGATGGTCATCCCATTCATACAAGCTGAGGCCAGGAAAACCATAGGTCCTGTGAACATCAGAAAATGGTGATTTAAGCAACAAGAATGGTGAAACATGGGGATTTCATGGGATGTATTATAGCTGACTGACGATGGCTAAGTTGACACACATAAATTGCTTAATGTTTGGGTTTATGGGGGATATGTGGAACTAGTTAGTGGGTTTACAAAGCAACAACTTCATTTTGTAGGATTTCATATGCCTATGTTTGGATTCCCATTGTGGAATGGATGACCATAACCCATAGACCATCATATATTAATCATATCATGTACCATGTTTCGACCGTGGCACATTTCACTCCAGGGTTGTTTTTCTTGTTGCTTCCGGCCAAATCCTTTGCGACCTCGAGATGAAATTATATAATACACCTGATCCATCCCTTCCCCTCAATACTACATACCGTACATACCCCCAAAAGAAATGACCCCAGGTCATGAGAGCCAATACACTCAGGGGATCGATTGAGTGTAAAAACTATGAGGGGGAAGGGATTGCAAGGAACTTGATTTCCTGCAACGAGTTGGATTCAGCATCCAAATGGCTGCGTTGGTGAAGAGAACCGGACTGGTTCCAGAAAAAACGCGATGTTTCCGATTTGGGGATTCAATCACCGAAGTAGAGAGGTTGGGGGTTAGACCTTGGATGTTTTGGACCATTTTGGGCTCATCAACACTTGGTTGACGCGAGGATACGGTTATATTTCATTTTGGATCATTTTGGGATATTTTGGAGGTCTATCTTGTATTATGATTTCGTCAATTTTCAGCATGGGCAGCAGCTTGATCTCAATCAAAAACTGGTCACCCTGGCCTTTATGATATACGCTGGTTCAAATCTTGAAGATGTCATGCAAATATTTAGAACTACAATAGCTTCGAGAGCAGAAGATCATTTTGTACAGAGATTCATCGGCCCCAGCCTCGAAAGCCTACGTTCCTGGAACTTGTTCACCGAAATTCACCGAACGTGTCCTGAAAGACATGAGCCTGTCCCTGCGATTGGATCGTGGGCCAAGGAGTCGATGGCACCAGTTTCGCCTCCTGAGCCCGAGATGAGTGCCACCCAGGACACCTTTGGCCGCAGCGTCAGCAAGACATACGAGATGTATCGAGATGTGGGATCAGGAGAAAGGATGGATCCCAGATGCTGACCCTCATCGACTGATCAATTCATAAAGAGATTGAAGCTGGCGAGATCATCAGGAAGACGGCTACTCTACCAGATGGCCAACATTTGAGCGTGAAGAGAGTCGCTGGCCTTGCATACCTGGAGTTCGCGACGCATCATCATACGATACTTCTGGAGAACTCACACTAAGTTCAATGAATGAGTTTAAGGGAACATGTACAGAAACCCTCTATGTACATATTCCAAATGAAAATCCATGGTTTCCCGTAGATTTTCCCTTGAACCAATCCTTTGATACCTTCCAAAATCATTCGCTCACCGCCAGGTGATGGTCGCCTCCGTTCCTCGAAGAGTCAGGACCCCCGCCCAGCCACCGCCCGCGCCGTCAGCCCGCCGCGGCAGGCCTCGCCGCGGCCGGCGCCGCGCCGGACTGGGCAGAGCCTCACGGCCCCTCCCGGCAGAGCCGCTGCCGTGACCCCCGCGCCACCGGCGCAGTCGGCCCGGGGCGGGCGGGAACGGAGCTTGGGCAGCAGCCAACGCAACTTGGCGAGACCTCAAACTGCCAGGGCCGCTAGACCTCAGAGTGCTAGGAGAACTCAAACTCCGACTGCAAGACCACAGAGTGTGAGAAGATCGGATGGTGACACGCTGGGTCGAAGCCAATCTCGAGTTTCACCAAGGCACCAGCGGGCTGAGTTGCAGTGAAGGGGTGATCGTATATACTGTAGCTATACATGGGTGGGTTTGTTGCCTGTTGTTCTTTGTTCATGTGAATCAAATTCTTACTTGTAGCAATCATCCACCTAGAAGATACACGTGTGGCACGTGTTTACACAGACTTTTGACTTTCAGAAAGCACCAAAGATCAAATATGCCGCTGCCAAAAGCATACAAACACGGGCCAATAGTCATAGTGCATGATACGAGTAAGTAAGACCACTAGGCGACCATTATTTAGCTGAAAAATGCTGGAAATAATCTATCCATGCAGTCCCATTGATGTACCAAACTGGGTTGTCATTCAAGGTTTGATGGGTGATAAGATGGGTAAGAGATGTGCGAACATGTGACACCATATCAAAAAAAAAAGAATTTTAGGTACCAATGTCCGTTGTGAACTTTCCATGCTGCCTGTTTGTTCGTTTCACGGCGTTTCAAATATGTGGTTTCAAAATCTGTCCAATGTGTCTTACTTGAAACCCTATCTGGGATCCCATTTCATGCTGATGTAAATAGGTTGAAACCACGAACCAGCTGCTCGTTTTTTTGGAGGTGCAACCATGATTCAGAACCTCACGTACGGTAGTTGTTGAATGTTAATGTTAATGTTAATGTTGTTGTTGTTGAATGTTGTTGTTGTAGAATATATATATTCATGCGCAATTGTATACACGCATAAACATTTTGACACGCAACTGGTACCCGAAACTATATTTGGAGGAATTACCATGGATTCTGGCTCACATTTTCTTGAAAGAATCAATCCTAAGCCATTGATCCGGTGATGACTGACATGGTCATCCCAACTCCATACACACACATATACACACATAAAATCATATAAATCATCCAAGAAGAACATGGTATTTTCGTGTGTTACCTCCATTTACCCTCAGGTAATTTTTAACATGCTGCAAAAACCAGCATGAATCATTTAGTTCGATGAATTTCTCAGCAAACTAAACCTCCATGGCTAGTTCGGCCATTTCCCAGCCAGGCCTGCAAGGTCCTCGAGCACGACGCTGTCGTCCCGGGGCCTTGGGACCTCCAAGAGCGCCAGTCAGTTGGTGCGCACCGGTAGCGGGACACCAGGCCGGACGGTTGCCGGATGTTGCCGGGAACAAAAACCTAGGGGGTGTTAGGGGGTGGTGGGATGGGGGTTGGGTGTGATTTGTTTTTTTGCCCAAGATTGAAAGGTGGGTTTGAATTGCCTGCCAAGGTTCAAAGATGTTTTTTTAAGCGGCGACTTCAATGGTTTCGACATTGTTTTGACCATCAAATCGTAGGAGGTGAGGTTGGTGATTTGGGATAGAGCTTACACCAGTAGAAGGCTGATGGTGTTATATATCAGTGGGGGTAGACAGTCGATATGAGTTGATGCTGTTGATGTTTGAACGTGTGCAGTGAAAATTAGGTGTTGAAATCTTTGGAAATTGACCATGACCCTCCGGAGAGCTGCAGATTGTTTGTGAAAAATCTACGGCTTGGATTGGTTTAAAGATCATTTTATCGATAGAACCAGTGGAAAACGATGACTGATGGTTGTTCGACATCCACCCTAGAAACAAACCGAAGATCATGAAATAATTAAGAAAATTGTTTTCCAAGAATCAATGAGTTGATGTCATCAATCCATATTGATCCCATTCACCAGCCATGACGGGGGGATAGCAGGGTCGGTGTCATCAAACTTGGCTACAAAGTCTCCCCTGATGTTTGCATGAAAATCTCCATGTAGCTCAGGGATTTCCAATTGCTAAAGTCCCAATTTTACACCCGAGGGATCCTGTGTGCATTTGTTTCCAAGCATGGTTTATGTAGCCAATGGAATGGCAAATCCACCAAGATTCGAGCCGTTTGAAGGATCTCCTGCACCAGCCATGGACTTGCCATCGGTGGAGGACCGGATCTGTGTGGGTCCTTTCACCCGTTGGGGGTAGGGATACCACACGCACATATGCATATACACATGTACAAACATATAGACATGCATACATACATATATATATATATACATATATCATATATACATAGATAATCATAGATACTAGATACATATAAGCATGCTATCCAATGGGTAGATCATGAAGATTGATGAAGTGGGTGAGATAGAAACTTTGAATATATCACTGATATAGTCTTTTGCCCATGCCAAAGGGATGGATCTGCGCAGGAATTGAAACGAATGATCGCAGAAACTAAGAAGGAGGCGCTCGGAAGTGCTGTTTGGGGAAGTCTCAGTGCATAGTGTGTCTATCCAGATGAATCATGTGATTTTAGTATACATGAGTGGTTTTCATTATCCACCCGATGGTGTTCTAGGTACTTTCATACCGAATCATACCCAGTGAAAAGAACTCATTTTTTTGATGGGGTATGTGATTCAACAACAGCAGCAGCAGCAGGTGTCAGTCATGTGTCTCCGGACGGTCTGGGGACCAGTAGAAAGTTGCCAGCAACTATGGTTATAAGATCTTATGATCTGGCAAAGTAAAAATAAGTGCGATGACTGGTAAACTAACATAGCTATTGAAAATTGCCATTTATAGTGGATTTTCCCATTAAAAATGGTGATTTTCCATAGCTATGTTAGTTTACCAGAGGGTATGTTTTGTACTGTCCATTCCCCCATTCCCAATGGGACCCCAAGAGGGGACCCCTTGAGACCTCGGCACACCTCAACAGTTTCCGCAGCCAGGTGCGTGAAATCCGTGCTGTGGGGGACCCTGAGATCACGGTGAAGGGCTGTGAAGGGTGGAATGGGATACCCTCTTATTTTATGGGAAATCCATTTTTTATGGGAAATGATTGGTATCATAGATTTTCCACTGGTTGATGATTACCCTCTGCTATTGCCTAACGCAACCATGGGAAAATCACCATGCTATTTATGGGACAATTACCACTATATAAATAAATGGCCATGTTCTATGTCGCTACGTTTAATTACCAGAGGATATCTCATGAACCCAATGGTAGTTTAATCATGTTTAATCATAGTCCTATATGGTTTCATAGGGATGATAGTGGGATAATCATGGGCTAATCGATATACCCTTTGCTAATATCAAATGTGGCTGGCTCCCAAATCCCTGAACTAAACGGAGGCTTCTAGCTGGGAAAACCATCGAACTATTGCTGGGTGATTTTCCAGCAAAACATGTTTGATTATCCGATGGCAAGAATTAGCAGATTATGATACAGATAAAAGTTGGCATGTTCGGATAAAGCTCTTATGTATTTGTAAGTTGTTCTGTAGTTGGGCTATAGTTGGTATGCTTAAATTTTCTGCACATGATATTTGACGGTTCCCTTGTGGGCATGGCTTATCCATAGTGCTCATGATGCCAACGTTAGTGCAGTGGTAGATGCTGCAGCAGCCAAGCTCTACATAGTAAATGGCCCCTGGATAGCATGTTTGTTTACTGCTTTGATTCATTTTGGGGCTCCTTGTACTCAATGTTAGGGGGATAGGATTCTCATCAAATGGAACATAAATTACTGAGAGTCCATTTGAGGGAGAACCAGATGATGACCTGGAACGTTGCAGAATGGAGCTGAGTTGGCCCAGCTCGCTGGGCAAAGATCATCAAAGGTCCATCATGACTGGAGCATTAGTGCATGGTGTCAATTAATCATGGATTTATCATCATTAATCATCAAGGTCTCCTATGTTTAATTATGTTTAATTGTGTATTTTGGACACCCCAACGGTGCGAAACCTGGACCCAGACACGGACCTTGAGAGGACCCAGATATCTATCATCCAACATGCGGGAATAGGGGATCCCATTGCAACAAATGAGGACATGATTAATCTAATAAAAATTGGGGATCATCCGACCTAATTAACAAGATTAGAATTGGGGATCAATCATATAGTCTACATTTTGGATTTATCTTTGGATTATGTAATCGTAATCCAACCTAACAAAAAAAAGGTCGATCCCCATTTTTGTGATGGGTCCCCCATGTCCCATCTTTGGATCAGAGATAGTGTCGAGTGATCTCGGGGTACTGATGTCATTGGCTTGAGGTGGAATCGAAGACCAAGTGGCAGGTGAATCGAGAGGTGTCCGGCACACATGGGGCACATTGGTGTGTGTTCAAAAATGGGGGGATACGTGGGGGATACCCCAAGTGAACGGGCAATTTTAGTGGGGAAAATGATGAAGAACCCTCAAATGTGCGGGGGTATCCTGTTGTCAGTCAAACCCATTTATGCACCAGGAAAAGGCTGGTGATGTTTGTTGTCACGATATTCAGCCATCTACTTTTGGGCAGGTGGCAATTTTGGCATTTTTACACATGTGGTCAGAAGATGGACTATGTACCCTCTGGTGAACTAACATAGCTATTGAACATGGCCATTTATAGTGGATTTTCCCATTAAAAATTGTGATTTTCCATAGCTATGTTAGTTTACTGGAGGGTATATCAGGGGAGATCTAAATCATTGGTCTTGAGTCTTGAGTACCAGCCTATTTTTGTTTTTCTGGTTGACGTTGAAAAAGAATCCCATCTCCCTGATATAAAGCACCTTCCAGAATTCATAGTTTAGTTAGGGGATTTATATACAGTGTACAGATATGTGGGAAGGTTACAAATGGGGATGTTTAATCTTAGGGGGAGGGGATCAGAACTATAGATGTATAGTTAGATGATATAAAATCCACTTATGAGGATTCAGTAGATGGTGATGGGCCCGGTCAAATCCCATGGTGGGGTTGATGGAATATATTGCAACCAAAGCTGATCACGATGAAACTTTGAAACCTCTCCCCGGCCAGGAGCGCAAGGACAAACTGGCGCAGACGATTGCCACCCAAAGTGAGCTTCGGGAATGGCGCTGGAAGCAGGCGGGCTTTTGCCTCACTGACTCACAACTCATGGGCTGGGATTTTGTGTGACCCTGCTAAATGGTTAAGAATGGTGGGATTTTCGGGTATCCCAAATAGATCCCAGGATAGATACACAGTTTTGACAGTGGAGAAGAACATCAGATGCACTCGATTCATCATCCAACCAATAGGAAGGACATGATTCCTCACCATGCCAGTAGTATTTGAAAGTCCTTCCAAGTAGCAAACCCTGCTCTCATGATTGTTTAGTTTGCTGTTACTTGCACATTCATTTATTGTTATGTTGGATATATTTGAGAAACATGACTATTCTTGCAGAATCCTGTAGATACCCTCTGGTTATTTAACATAGCCATGGAAAATGGCTAATTTTGGATGATGTTCCCATGAAAAAACCTCCATTCGTTCGGGGATTTTCCATGGCTACGTTAGTCATAACTAGAGGGTAATTGTGGTGAATATCAGCCATCTTTGGCGTCCAGGCTGAAGGAATGAAAGCCTTGGCAGTGCAAAGGGTGCAGGAAGCCAGGGTGAACGATCTCCAGGAGCTGGTGATGGGGAAATCTGAAGCCTTTGGGGAAGAGGAATCCTAAACTTTAACCATGTGTAATGGGTACAAGTTGGGATCTACAATAGTAAGTAGCTAAATAGTAAGTACCATCTCCAATGTGTTGGTGTTTAGCTAAAATTAATAGAAACTGGTAGCAAGTACAGTACGAGGGGACAAGTGAAGTGTGTTGCTGGTTTGCCAAAGGCATACCCTGGATGACTGAATGTTTGTGTTTCTACCGCTCGCGAAAGGTACCGCAGGCCACCCCACATATAGCCGATGAAGAAATCCACCAGCTGGGACCCTGCAGTGCCTGCCGCGGTATCATCGGCGATTGTGAGGTTGATATGCCCATGAACCCATATGAATCCTTTCAGAGTCGAGCCAGTTTCATCACTTTCATCCCAACATTGTTGGTTGATGTTGGTTGAATAAATCAACACCTGTTATTGCCCATTAACAGATCTGAGTAATGACAAATGTTGATCAATCCACTCAGGTGGGCGGTGGTAAAAACTCAACCCTCCAGGAGTCCAAAGACTTTTTGAAATTCAAGCGTGAAGCAAAGCTCAGGAGACGTCGGAATAGAGGAGGTCTGAACCAAGTTATGTGCTAAGTTTTCTGCAGTGAATCCCTTGGAAATTCTTGGAATCATGTTCCAATATCTGTGTCTAGGATGTTTGTTTCATTCCTACTTGGAAAGATCAATCATGGGCTGATTATGTGTAGGTGGGTTACACCACCAACTAGGATGTTTTCAAGGTCTTGCCAACAAAGGTGGGAAAAGGAACCAGGAGAGATAGGGATAGGTTGATGATGGTTGATGGGTGGCTATAGCTGCTGTTGACCAGCAAGCATCGGGTGGACCAAAGAGATTGGGATATGAACATTCTAAAGTCGGTTTGTGGTTTGATATTCCATACCATCCAGTAAACCAACATCACTATGAAAAGTCACCATTCTTTGAAAGGGAAATCAACTATAAATGGCCCATTTTCCATAGCTATCTTAGCTTACCAGAGGGTATGTTTCCCTCTCAAGTCTAGGATTGGAACTACCAATCGCAGCTTGAGACAAGTGAAGCGCGTGGCGGCTGCGTTCGCCACCCTTGTTGGTTGATGAGTGGTTCGGGCGTTATTAACGTACCCATGATATATTGGTCATGATCATTATCCATAAATTGGGAATCTCGTTCTTAAGCAACCAATATAATCAAATAAAATGAAAAAACGTTGCATACACACTGCTCATGCGCTTCATGGGGTATAGTCTGCAAGATGACTACTCACATGGAGCAACTCTAAAAGGTGAACTGTATGCGAGTGTATGCATCATTGGTGAAAGGAGAATGCGAGTATGGGTCAAAATTGGGTTTTCCTAAACATGAATCCCTTGACCATGATTCATCTACTATTGTTGGTTGTTTTCCCACTATCAAGCATCATTATCCACATGTTTGATCTATTTGGATCTCTGAGTCTCAGCTGTTTGCTATTCCAGGACCAAAGAGGAAGAGTTGCAACTGCAAACGGAGGTCCTGCTCTGTTGCGGACAGCATGAGTACATGGGGACGGTTTTGGGCTCAAGACTTAGGGGACTGCAGATTTTGGGTACCCCAATTCCGACTCATACCCATATGTACTGGGACCAAATGCCTAATTTTTTGGTGGTTAGCCCCTGAGTCTGTGGGGTCAAAGGCTTTAAGAGAAGGGTCAGTTGAATTCCAGGTATCTATATATAAATACATGAAATATATCTATCTTGGCGATGTCACCAAAAGCGGCACCCTGACCAAAGCCTTTTTGGATTGTTTTGAGGCCACACGATGAAGAAATCATCGGATTCCCGAAATGCATGGCTTCGTGGCGTGCCACCCCTGCTGGCCCTGGTTAGAGACACCCAAGTTTCAGAGGTCAGATCTATCCCTTTGTCAAGATACAGACTACAGGGTCAGAATCGGTATCAGGGCCATACCCACAAATGATAACCGATCTATACTATCCCAGAATCGGATCAAGGCAATTGGATCAAGGCATTTACAGGATCTTTACAGGAATCCCCACTATTTGGGGCTTCACTAAGCCCTTGGCTTCCTGTTGATTCTACTAAACGCCCGGCTCCAGGTCTACCATGACCGCAAGAAGGACCTACAGCGTGTAGCTATTTCTGTGGCATAGAAGCAAACGGAAATAGGGACACTTACATATTATCATATATTATCGTTGGTTGAGTAGTGGAAAAAGTAACTAGAGTTACCTAAGATATACAGCATGTTTCAAGTAACTTGACTTGAATCGCTGGAAATCCAGTGGCTGATGGTTGAGACCCTGCAGAACTGCACCAGGACTCTGCATGGAATGTAGCCAGGGCGCAAGAAGCCGTGGAACAAGAACAGGTCACCTGGGATCTTCCCGTGGACCCCGTGGTGGGAGGACGGGACAGGACATTGCTGGTATAGAAACGTAGAATCTTGACTTGCGAGCAGAAACTAAGGAGCTTCAAGTTAGATCGGTTTGAAGTTGAACATGGATTTCTATAAGGTAAGTGGGTCAGTCCTTGTTTCGTTGGGTTCATGGATATTGGATAATTTTGTTGCCATAAATGGGAAAAAGTAATATTAGATATGAAAATAGACTAAGCAGCCAAGCGCTGATTGCTTTTTTTGGCTGATTGTTTTTTTGCTGCTAGGTATCTAAGATTGCGCAAGATTAGCCATGGCAATGAACTAATGCTTAACATACTACAGCAACTGGTGGTTTTTCAATTGGTGGTTCGGAAACATTTACAAGGTGGCCCCCTCAGTGATGTGTATTTCGGGTTATACAGCTGGGCCATTGCCTTGAAAGGATTCCAACCGACCAAACCAAAACCCGGTAGAACCAATAGGGAAAAGCATCCGAAATGGCGAGGAGAAGCACATAGTTCATCCAGTTGTGAGAGTCTTGCACCAGTCAACAATGGCTGAAGAGAACACCATTTACCAACGTTTCACAGAGTTAAATCGTGGTTAAATCATAATTCAATTATGTCAAATCATAGTGAAATCATAGTGAAATCATAGTGAAATCATAGTGAAATCACACTTAACTCATGTCAAATCCCAATTTCTATGGCCTTTCGTCAGTGTTCCCACCAACCTCGCCAGACGTGTCAGGCCTTAGTGCGCGAGAAGGTGGATCATGTCCAGCAGCTGCGTGAGGCATGGAGCGCATGGCGACATGGGAAGTTGTGTTGGGATTTAATGGTGACTTAAAGCTGACTATTGTCGGGAGTTTAATGGGATTTCATGGTGAAATTCATGATTAGTGGGATGTATAGCTGACTTCCCTATGAATTGAACTGACAGACTGGGGATTTCATGAGATAGATCAATGAAATTGAGTGGGAAAATGATGGGATCATCATGATATAAAATGATGATATGGCTTGTGATGGAACTTTTGTTTGACCAACCATGATCGAATGTATCCAGAGTCTGAGGGACGTCACTAAGATATGCTGAAATGACGTGTGGCATAAATCGGCTTGCCACTCTTGGTCCCTTTGTGTCGTGTGAAAAAACTCTGAATATGTCTTTGTTTAAAACATGTTTTTTGATGTTTATGGGCCATGTAGGAAATACGAAAACAGTGGATACATGTTCACGAAAATCTGGTTCAAAAATGGCATTTCACCTGAAGCTTCCTAAATCTTTTTGAGGTTGTATGTATTCATTGAATAGTTATCCCAAAAAACTAGCAATTTTGGGGGTTATTTCTGAATGGGGCTGGGAAAATCCGCCAAAGCTTCATTTTGTTAATAGGGAATACCAGAAATTGCGAATCAAGAGAAGACCAAGGTCCTAGCTTTTGGGTCAACCAGGAAGCCCGTCACCTGGATGACGTTCTGCTTTTGAAGTTTGGAACTAACCCACCGTGTTTTTTTGTTGTTTTGGTCGAGTCCCTTTTTATGACGTGAAATATCCCCGATTTGGGACCCAAAATGAGGCCAGTATGAAACCAAGGTTTCGTTTGGTTTGGGTGTTCAATACTAATTAGAGGGAAGGGATGTGCTCATTTGCCAACCAGGAGCTACACAAAGGCAGCTCACATCACAGCTAAAGGTTGATTTGCTTTCAGTAGGAAGGGTACCAGGCAGGGGTAATCACGGTTTTTTTCCCGCCATTCCTGGCCATATTTTCAACCACACCAAACCAGGATTCTCAATGGATTGGTTTTGGTTTGATTTTGGGTATCACCAATTTTCCTGAACATCCATGGCAGGTATGTGATTCCAAGGGTAACATTCAAGCAAACGAAGGGATACAAACTTGGCAGCAGAAAATCACCCATTCGTAGATGATTTCCGCGAAAGAATGGCTATCCATGGATTTTCCCTGATGTCATCCACTTCAAAAGTCCAAAGAATTCGGAATGGGAATGGCACCAGATGTGTTCATACCTTCATCCCCTGTTTTGCGATGTTTTTCGCCACCATGCTGCGTACAACCAACAATTCATGAGGATAGCTGAAAAAATCGTGCCCAACCTCGCTGTTGACACCAGCTCCACAGGAGAAGAAGCAAAGAGTGGAGAAGGAGAAAGTCACCGCAGCGCAGGTCCGAAAAGCTGGCGAAGGGAAGTGCTGCTGAATTCCCCAACTCTGTGTGGTTTAAGTATCCTGAACTCTCAACGGTTCTTCGTTTAATCCCAAGTTAAGTTGTTTGAAAAAACGCAAATTTGTGCTGGTTGAATCCTCCAAATCACCATTTTGATGGTTGACTTCAATCAAAAAAATATTATGTTGGATGGTTAGAACTCTCTATATCTAGCAATGTTTTTTGGGTCAAAATCACCCCACTAACCAGTTCCTGATTTTCATTCCAGTAAATCCAGGTAAATGTAAATCGTCCATTCCAGCAAATCCCCAAGTAAATCATGGTTTTCTTCCTTGAAATCCACGAAGTCCCAGCATTTTGGATGCCTTGAACTCACCTCCGCTAGGAACGCGCGCTGCAAGAGCACCTGGACGTGGCGCACTTGGCCCGACAGCTGGCCGCCGAGAAGGCGGTCTCGGGATGGTCAGAAATGTCTGCAGAGTGAAAAGCCAGTTATTAATAGCCATCATTAATAAAAGTAAAGTAACCATTGTTGTTAAGTGAAAGTGACCATTGTTCTTAATATTTATCCCATGTTAATTAAACGTAGCGACATAGAAAATGGCCATAGAAATAGTGGATTTTCCCATTAAAAAAATGTGATTTCCCATAGTTATGTAAACGTTTACCAGAGGGTATAAACCATGTTGTTAAGTGAAAGTAACCATTAGCCATCATTAATACCACCATGGGATTTAGCATGTCTTCCAGTGATAAGCCAGTGATTAAGAGTTCTTAAGCATGTGATGAAGATTTATGATGTATAATTAAGCATTTACCATCAGTACTACCATGGAGAAACTCAATAATGAACTCATGGATAATGTTATAATATGTTCGAATCATTTAGAAACCCGTAGATAACTCAGTTCGATAACCATTTATAAATAGTGACAACTAGCGACAACCCAGTTATAAATAGGTTTAGCAAAAAAAGAAAATGACTTAAATGGGCTTAACCTGGAAATAACCCAGCTGTAAATGGAGATTTCACTATTTAAGCCAGTTCCAACCCACAGAAATGGTGATTTTACCTGGAAAAAATCAAGGAATTGAAGCAGTGAGCTAAGTGGGTTAGTGCTGCTGAGTGTTTGGAGTAGGAGGATTAGCACAGTTTTAAGATGTTTTGAGCAATGGAAATGGTGATTCAACCGGGCAAACATTGGGATTAGGAAGTTATAACCAATAATAGACCTGGTCCCTTTAATCAGAATGGGGGCTCGAACCAAGAGTAACGGTTCTTAACTTGTATTAACTTGTACAAGGTAGTGCCTCCCCGTTCGCTCAGTTGGTTACTAGAGGAAGTTTTGCTGATGCCTCACACCTGGGGAGTTCACCACCGGTGCAGTCTAGGGATTTCACGAACCGAACACGTGGGTTTCTAAACTAAGAAAAACATAGAAGGGAGGAATGACTGCAGCATGGGTATATTCATCGATGATCATACGGAACAATGGCAGATGGCGCTACAGAATTCGGAACAATGTCTGTGTGTTTTTTACAAAGATCCAGCAAAGTTAAGTTGCTCCCGTATACTTATGTTTGTTTCAGCTTGGTGAAGTATGAATAGGTGGATGCACTCATGTGCACAGAAATGTAGACCTGGATATTGTTCATGAAATCGATCAATGGTATGCAAGAGCTATGGGTCAAAGAAAAGTTTCGCCATCGCCCAGCAGTAGGATGATTAATTAATTCTCCCGTAATGTGGATGCATACCCAAATATTGGAGAGATGATGACTAACAGTCTAAACCCTTGATATCCCTCGATCAATGTTGATCAATCAAGTATATGATTAAAGTAGAGAAGCAAACGACAAAACAGCGGGTGAATCTCCAGAAACAGCCATCCTGCCATCAAACCATGTGGTTGAAAGTTTTTGGTGCCCTCATGAATGCCCAAGGAATATGAAGAACCCAATTCCCCACCCACACTGACTCTTGCTGCGTATAACTATAGGACTTTCCATGATGTTTTTTTTTCGGATAGCGATATTGTGATATGTATCTCATATCATTTCGTAGAATAAAACGATGCTTCGAAGTATCAGATCCGTGTCAGAAACGCACCGAAAATCCCGACCTTTTCGCTGTGGATTCCTCCAGGAGCGGCTGCTGGAGAATTTGCAATTCAGCCGCAGCTGTTTGCAAGCTCCCTTGAGGCGTGATCGGAGAGAGACGCTTGTTGGAAGCACTGGAAGTTCCGAGTCTTTTTTTGGGTAACACGCACCAACTGCATTTTTTGTAGATAAATGGGATGAATCACAGCAGGACCCTCCTGACCTCCTCGGCAGGCGGAGGTAGATCACTGCCGTGCTGCGTGTCTCCCCACGGATTGTCAATGCTTACAGGCCATCGCCAGGGCTATCCGTAGCGGGCTGGTGCACATGTTGGGGTCTTGGTAAAAGGTTCTGATTGTGTTTCCAAGTGTGTAAATGTGAGTGTGTTGCAGTGTCCTATCTATTTTCATTTATTTTCATCAATATTCATCTTATTTGGTGGATACTTTTATCCATGTTTCTCTAGAAATTCCATCCATACCCGATACCTTGCTAAAAACCATCCCCAGCAAAACTGATTTCCGACTGGGACTGGCAGGTACCCAGTCGTCGATCCGTTGCTTGGAACGATGGCTGGGCTGATGGCTGATGGTTCGCACAAGTCGCGCAGAAAAGACAGAGCTGATGAGCTGTTTCAGGTCGAACCATCAGTGTCACACTAAAAGCGACCAAAGACTAGAGTGTTTGCATGTGTTTGAATGGGGTCTCAAATTTTGGGGCTATGAAAATGTTTTTGGAGGAGGGAAGTGTCTTTGGAAGATGTAATCAGTGATCTGGGATTGATAGAATCTCTTCAACGGTTTCCCAAAGGAATAATACAATGGAGACGCTCCCCACTTCATCGAGTCAACAAACGAAGCTAAGTCATTGCTAGTCAAGTTTCTCGAATTGGAAAGCTCACATCTCGCATGAATTCATCGTTCGTGGGAGCAGTTTGAACCCTGGGTCATTGGTCAATCAAGTTTGTACCACCAGGGTAGCGGAGTATCCACCGGTTTCGTTGATTGAAGAGGGTGGCATCTTCCTTTTGAAAAGCGTACAATTTTCCTTCCCAACCATGCTGAATGATGATCATTCTTTTCAGATTCATGATGGTGGTGTGTCCCATTGCCATGTTGGGTTGCCCCAAAACGCTGCGGTTATCTCCTGCCATTCCAAAGCATTCTGGGCAGAATGGCACGCAGTTCTGTGGATATGTATACCGAAAAAGAAAGCCTATTTCAGAGACGCCCTGTGGTATATCAACCTGCCAATGCGAAATCCCCAGACTTGATATGTTTAATGGAAAACCATCTACACGTCGGAGTCATCTACACAGCCAGGCTAGATTGCCGGAGGGCAACTTAAGTTGTGAAGCACCTCTGCAGCACATGGCAGTGCTGGCAGCTTGAGATCCTACTTCTATTCAATGATGATCATCAAGCTATGCATGATGCTTTCTAGAAAACTGGGACCTATGAAATCAGCCGCCATGTATCATTTAATTGGGAAACAGATGGAAATAGATGGAAATAGAAATAATACAAAATAATATGAAATAAGATGAAATCAGATGAAATAATATGAAATAATATGAAATGAGACGTACCACCATCGCAAATCACCACCATGGCATGTGCCGTCCTGGCTCAAGTTGCTTATATAGGTCACCGGTCAGCCGGTCAGGACACGCTCCTTGTTCCAATGAATGTGGTAGAACCAATAGTAGTACGCTACCATTTGGGGATAATTTTATCTAGCCATTTTTGGATATGTATGGAAATTTTGGGGATGGTTTATCAGTGGGGTCTTACCGTATAAATTCAGCTACTGAAGGTGAAAAGCCATCAATTCTGGAGATTGTGTGCTCTCCACTAAGCCCTTGCATCTCAATCAACACTATCTCGCTATTGGAAGCCTGACTGCCGAAACTATCCAACACTATTCAGCACCGCTTTATGATCAGCATTTGGAGAAACTGCCACATGTTGCTGATAGCAAGCTCAGTGGTATCTCCAGATGACAGGCGCCAGAGATTGCTGGTTATTTGGGACACAAGCAGGTCTTGAATGAGGACCTCCCAAGGTACAGGCAAAATTTGGAACCATCCGCTGGTTGGCAGGTTCAACTCATAATTTTCAAAGTGACTTCAATTTGAGGTCGCCACCATTTCGTTTCTTTTTTGAACCATGCGTTTGTTTATTGTGTCCGGGAACCCTGCTTGAATATCTGGTGATAGTGATAATCAAATATTATAATCGTTCACCAATATCCCCTGAAATGTCCCCGCATGTATGAACACAGCAATTAAAACTGTATATCTCCGCTGTACCGTACCTCTGTTTTTTCTTGATTCCCCATCTTTATTCGCCTGGTTGACATGATATTGTACGATTTAATTCCGTTTGGTAAATACATAATTTGGAGGTATCCTAAAATAGGATACCCAAATCATCTCAAATTACAGTAGACCAAATTTAGTATTGAAAGATATTGAACCCATGGTTTTTGGGATCCCCCCTTTGAAGGAAACACCCCATATCATTCTCAGGCGTTACTGTACTGGCCGCCCAAGCTGATGTATGTCGCCACTTTTTGGAGGGAAAGTGTACCTACGGCCAGAACCTTGGAAGATGTGACGGGATGAAGTCACAGGCTGGAAACCCTCCAACAATAAGGGTTTTTTAACAAGAGGGGAAGATGGATGAAATGGTCCGTTTTATGATGTTGACTGTTTGGTGATGTTTGGTGGTTGGGAGGGAGCTAAGGAGCTGGGAATTATCCAAAATCACTCTTGATTAAATGGGGAGCCAAGGAGCTACTAAAGGTGTCTCAACCACATGATAGTCGATGAAAACTGCTATCCATGAGGAAAATGTGTGCACACAGAAGTGTTGGCTTTTTGATAGAATCCAACGTGGCTGGAAAATCACCGAGCCAAGTCCATTGGCGAAAGAATTCCGTTATGATCATCTGGAAAAAAGGGGACTGGCCAGTCAACTATGTGTGATTAGTGGACAGTAGCAAATGGATAGCACCCCTTTTTTATCAGAACGGGACACCCCCAGAGTGCAGTTTTGAGGGTTTCCCAACTAGTGTACTTCAGGGTTCTGGGTTCCCAGGTAGTGTATTTCAGGGTTCTCTGACTNCAGAACGGGACACCCCCAGAGTGCAGTTTTGAGGGTTTCCCAACTAGTGTACTTCAGGGTTCTGGGTTCCCAGGTAGTGTATTTCAGGGTTCTCTGACTACCACACAGACTGCACTCTGAAGGGGTCCCTTCAATGAGGCCTGACTCTAAAATCACCGAAAACCTGTAGAAAACCAAAAATCCTCGAGAAAACCAAAAAAAACAAAAAAAACAAAAGAACCAAAAAAAACAAAAAAAACAATATTTCTAGACTCTTCAGTTGAGAGGGGGGATGCTAAGCAAGACTCTGGAAATATTGTTTTTTTTGTTTTTTTTGGTTNCAAAAAAAACAAAAAAAACAATATTTCTAGACTCTTCAGTTGAGAGGGGGGATGCTAAGCAAGACTCTGGAAATATTGTTTTTTTTGTTTTTTTTGGTTGTTTTTGGTTTCTTTGTTTTTTTTGTTTTTTTTGGTTTTTTTGGTTTCTTTGTTTTTTTTGTTTTTTTTGTTTTTTTTGGTTTTCTCGAGGGTTTCATTATTTTCACTGGTATTCACTGGGTTCCGGAGAGGATTCCAGCCGAAAGTCTCGACATACTGCATTTTTTTGTTTTTTTGTATTCTCGATTTTTTTCTCTGTTATCATTGGTTTTCTGAAGGATATTTCAAAAAAAATTGGAAAGGGGTAGGCCTTATTGTTTGCTATTTTCTGGAGATTGTGGCTCTTTTTGTGTATTTTTCTAACCAAGGAGTGCCACCCTCTGTTCAAAGGAAAAAATAT
>BGPT01000781.1:551415-579328 GCA_003297045.1 Symbiodinium sp. clade C Y103 | reverse complement strand
AGCTCCCAGAAGGCTCCCAGGACCGAGCTTTGGGGCACCCCGTTTTCAGCCATTTTTCCTTGCAGGATGTGCTCACATCCTGCCGCATTTTATGAAGGAGGCAACAGCTCCCAGACGGCTCCCAGGACCGAGCTTTGGGGCACCGCGTTTTCAGCCATTTTTNCGCATTTTATGAAGGACGCAACAGCTCCCAGAAGGCTCCCAGGACCGAGCTTTGGGGCACCCCGTTTTCAGCCATTTTTCCTTGTAGGATGTGCTCACATCCTGCCGCNACAGCTCCCAGAAGGCTCCCAGGACCGAGCTTTGGGGCACCCCGTTTTCAGCCATTTTTCCTTGTAGGATGTGCTCACATCCTGCCGCATTTTATGAAGAACGCAACAGCTCCCAGAAGGCTCCCAGGACCGAGCTTTGGGGCACCCCGTTTTCAGTCATTTTTCCTTCTAGGCTGTGCTCACATCCTGCCGCATTTTATGAAGGACGCAACAGCTCCCAGAAGGCTCCCAGGACCGAGCTTTGGGGCACCTCATTTCAAGCCATATTTCCTTGTAGGATGTGCTCACATCCTGCCGCATTTTATGAAGGGTGCAACAGCTCCCAGAAGGCTCCCAGAGCCGAGCTTTGGAGCACCCCGTTTTCAGTCATTTTTCCGTGGAGGATGTGCTCACATCCTGCCGCATTTCATGAAGGACGCAACAGCTTCGAGCTCACATCCTGCCGCATTTTATGAAGGGCGCAACAGCTCCCAGAAGGCTCTCAGGACCGAGCTTTGGGGCACCCTGTTTTCAGCCATATTTCCTTGTAGGATGTGCTCACATCCTGCCGCATTTTATGAAGGGCGCAACGGCTCCCAGAAGGCTCCCAGGACCGAGCTTTGGGGCGCCCAGTTTTCAGCCATATTTCCTTGTAGGATGTGGCTCACATCCTGCCGCATTTTATGAAGGGGCGCAGCACTCCAAGAAGCAAGCTTTGAATGGCTCTTTTTGGGACTAGTTTTGGGATACCCTGTTCCGGATCCTTGTCCCAAGCAGATTTGACTCATCGTGCCGCATTCTATGAAAGGGCGCATCACCTTCCACAAGCTTCCAGGACCTTGGCGGTGCAGCAGGCAACCTTCACCCACGGTATCGATGTGAAGGGCTACTATCACACGACCTTCTTGGTGGTGACCCCACAGCTTGCAGCTTGGCGACGCATATATGATCGGCATGAAGTGGTTTCCATGTGTTGCACGTGCGCCAGTGCATTGATGCTCCAGGACCACGTGCTCGCAATCTACCGGGCTATCACCTTGTGGATGACATGGCAAACTTGGTACGCAACCGTTTTGGAGGTGATCCCATGGTCCTTGTCGAGAAGCTTGCAAACGTCCTGGTTCGAGACTGTGATGCAGAAGGCAATCTTCACCCACGGCATCGATGAGAAGGGCTCGCGGCACCTTGGCTATACATGGTCCGCATTGTCGGCATTAGTCAGCATTGGCGGTCGGGGTGGCTGTCCTTGACGAGAAGCTTGCAAACATCCTGGTGCGAGATTGCGGCGCAGGAGGCCATGTTCACCCACGACGTTGATGAGAAGGGCTACAGTCACGCAACCTTCTTGGCGGTGATCCCACAGCTTGCAGCTCGGCGACACATAATCAGCATTCTGTGGTGTGCGTACTCTTGCACGTTAACCTGTGCACCGATGCTTTCCATGACCAGGTGCTCGCAATCTACCGGGCTATCATCTTGTGGATGAGGAGGCATACTTGGTACGCAACCGGTTTGGAAGTGATCCCGTGGTCCTTGACGGGAAGCTTGCAAACGTGCCGGCTCGAGACTGTGGTGCAGAAGGCAATGTTCACCCACGACATCGATGAGAAGGGCTCGCGGCACCTTGGCCATACATGGTCCGCATTGGTCGGCATTAGTCAGCATTGGTGGGCGGGGTGGCGGTCCTTGACGAGAAGCTTGCAAACGTCCTGGTCCGAGACTGCGGTGCAGAAGGCAATCTTCACCCACGACGTTGATGAGAAGGGCTACTGTCACGCAACCTTCTTGGCGGTGATCCCACAGCTTGCAGCTCGGCGACGCATAATCGGCATGAAATGGTTTACATCTGTTGCACGCGCGCTAGTGCATCGCTGCAGGACCACGTGCTCGCAATCTACTGGGCTATCATCTTGTGGATGAGGAGGCATACTTGGTACGCAACCGTTTTGGAGGTGGTCCCATGAAGCAAATCGTTCCGGATCCTTGTCCTCATCAGATTTGGCTCATCCTGCCGTTTTTTTGAAGGAGTCCAGCCATAGGGCGCGTTGCAATTGAGGTAGTTGGCAACCTGCTCTGCGCGCTTGGACAGTCAACCGTCTAACGCCTGTCCGTTGCCAAGTCGCAGCTAAGTCGCAAGCGCGTTGAAGGGGCGGAAGTAACATAGAGCGCGCTGTTTTTGATGGAACTGAACCGGATTGAGCACCGAGAGGAATCACAGTTTTGTATCACGGCAAAGATCAAGTCATTCCTCGTGCAATTGCCTCAACGACTGTCTTTTGAGGACGCGTGGAGAGCTTGCTTGCTTGGATGAAGACGACCGCGTAGCTACGGCCGACGTTGCAAAATGACGCGTCCCTGTGATGGCTACTACCGTCACGCGCGCAGTGTTGCACGCTACTGGGTGTCATCACTTGTGATGCCCCAATGCCCGAGAGCTGATGTTCCGGAGCTGCTGTTCTGTTCAAAGCTAAGGAAATCTTCGGTTGTGTCCGCGCGCGAGCCATGCCGGGAAAGCGCCTCAGCATTGCCGCCGCCTTGAAATCACAGGGGCCCATGCAAAAAGTCGGGCNAGGAAATCTTCGGTTGTGTCCGCGCGCGAGCCATGCCGGGAAAGCGCCTCAGCATTGCCGCCGCCTTGAAATCACAGGGGCCCATGCAAAAAGTCGGGCGCATTGGCAATGGCAGCGCTCCTCTGATTGCTTGCGCGCGGCGCTGGGGTAGCGCGCACTGGGTGTTTGAAGGACCGGCGCGCGCCCGGTGATGTACGCAAANTTGGCAATGGCAGCGCTCCTCTGATTGCTTGCGCGCGGCGCTGGGGTAGCGCGCACTGGGTGTTTGAAGGACCGGCGCGCGCCCGGTGATGTACGCAAAAGGTTGTTGAAGCCTTTTTCAATCATCTGCGACGAACTCGGATGATGAAACCCATAGCATGACATGGTATGGAAACGTTGGGTTTTTAAACTTGCCGCTTGTTAGCTGCTGCAGCCGTGTCTAGGAGCGACCGTGTCTACCCCGCTCTGGCAAGTGCAGTTGACGGGGGACAACAAAAGCACCTTCGCCTTCCGGATCTTGACCGTGGCGAAAGACGCGCTTTTGGAGCACCCCGATGCGGCCGTGCGCTCGCTGCGTGATCTGGAAACCGTTTTGCAGCTTCGCTTGATTGNGCAGGTGCTTCTGGTGCTGGAGGACGTGCTCAAGGAGATCCCGCTGTACTTCATCAACTTGGCCGGCGATGGCGACCCGATGGCGGCCTGGCTGCTGCAACAGCCGTCCATCATTGAAAGGGAAATTCCCGCCCAGGCTGAAGCCTGAAGCTTGGGTGTAGGTTCGCTGCTGCCGGGGTCGGCCGATGCGGCGGCGCGGACAGATTCTCTGCCCCACAAGCGGTTGTAGCAGGTACCAGGAGGAGAAAAAGAACAAAGCAACCCCAACGCCGCAGGTGTTGCCGATTTCGCCCGCAACTCATAAAAAGGGTCCGTGAATTTCTTGCGCTGAAGCTTGCATGTCTGCATGCTGTTATGAAGAATAAAACCGGCTCAGCTCTTGCCGTGGCGTGTTTGCTTTTATTGTGGCCTTATTCAACTCAGAAGGGGAGGGACATTATAGGTAACTGGGACCCCGCTGGCCAAAAAGCTCATGTCGGAGCTTGCAGCGCCCGGGGCAGCCGCGCCAACATTGCGGCGACTGCGGGCCTTGGATTCCAAAAGTTTCTGTGATGTTGAGCGGCCCGGCAGCTGCGCGACAGCCTTCGAGCCACAGGTCGGTGACCGCATCATGGTGGTGCAGCAGCCTGGGCTGGATGGCGTCCTTGACGGTAGCAAGACGATGGGCCGCCTTGGCTATGTGTGGCTTGGCGCGGATGGCTACATCCACGGAAGAGCAAAAATAGTGGAAGCCGTGACCTTGACAGCGGAAGCGCTCCGAGCGCAAGAGGCAGAGCACAGGTGGCCAGCAACTGTGCCATACAAGGTGCCGCGCGGCTTGGTCCTCGCAGAAGCGGAGCGGTTGCCAACGCCTATGCCGTACTGGCGCCCCGAAATCGCAAGTGGGTGGAACGTGTATCGGAAGGAAGCGGGCGATTTACCGATGAGGGGCAAAAAGAAACGCCGGAAGCAACCTGATAGTAGTGACGCAGATGGCCCCGAACCGGTTGCAAATGCTGATCCGCCAGCGGCAGACGCATCGGCAAACGACGACTGCGATGGGTTGCCGCAGCCTGATCTCGCAGGGCCAGCCGGCCCAAATGCTCCCGGGGTCTAGATCAACGCGCAGCATCTCGACCAGTGCCAGCAACACGTTTCACATTGAGGGGGCTTCGCGCAAGGCAAGCGCACGCGTACACGTGGGCGGTTGAAAGCGCGAGAGCCTGGGAGTCATTATTTTACTGCTTGCAAGCGTGAGCTGCGGTAGCCGGCACAAACATGCGACGCGCGCCGACCAATTTAGACAGCCCGCCTTAAGTTGCTTCAGAAGCCCTTGCTGCGGCTGTTGGCTCTAGGGGACTTATAGCTGTCTAGCTCGTTCATGTTTTCAAAACCTTGCAGGCATGTATCTGTCATCTATAGCCGCTATACAGACAACTTGGGCAAAAACTTTCCATGCGCGATGCATACACACAAGCTCCGCGTATCTTTGCCCTCACTGCACCGCGCCGTCGCCGCCTGTAGCTGTAGGTGCATGGCGCTATCAGCCAGCGGCCCTGCTGCTGAGGCGCGCACCGAACACGCGCCGAAAGTTTTTTTCCCAGGACATGCCCCGTTCGATAGTTGCTTGACGCCTGGTTTGTACACACCGGTTTCACGAACCAAATGGTGGTTTGCAGGGCATTCTTTGACCGGTTTCCCGATTTGCTTGGCGAGGCGTCTGCTGGCGGAAGCGCGCTGACTCGGGAACGCGCGACAGAATGTTTTGGCCTGGCTATGCAGAGAGTTGAGCTGCGGCCCGCCCAGCTTTTTGGCGCGTTGGATGAATGTGACTTGCAGGGGCGAGGCTTGCTGCTCTGTGCAGTGGACGCGCGCGGCGCGGAAGATACAGACATTAGGCTACAAGTTCCACTGGCGACAGAGCGGGCAACCGCGCCTATATACAAGCTCGCGCGTCGGAATGACGCGGTCATGGAAGCCAACCAAGCATTGCGCAGTCGGCTGCCGCGAAAGGTGGGTCAAGGCTTCCTATTTATCCCCGCCAAATTCTGGAAAGGCGTCCTGGAGCCGATCTTCACTTTCCAATTGCCCCGCCAACGACTGAAAGCAACCACTGCCATCGTCATTCTTGTCTTCTTCATCACGCCTGCAACGGGAGCGTCCATTGCCAAGGGTGAAGGGCTTGGGGACATCGTAATCCAGGAGATCTATGTGATGGGCTTCGGGGCAACCATACCGCGGGCGCTGCCAGGAGAAAGGAGCGAAGCCACGAAGGCAGCTCTATGGGACCGATTCGCGCGACGTCAACTGACCCAAGGTGAACATGTTTCGTTGGCCATAGTAGGCGGCACGGGCTTGGACCCAGGGGCCCTGCAAAGCGAGCCGCTTTTTCAACAATTCCGAGAGGAATGCAACGAGCACATCGCAAAGTGGACTGCGCGGGAGGAGCACAAGAAGGTCTGCTTGCTGGAAGCCTGGTGCCCGAGCGCCGAAGCAGTTGCCAAGGCAGACGCAGAATTCGACCGCTACCTGCGCGGCTTCTTTGAAAGCAAGGAACGCGTTGTCCAGGAGCTCCACGACATCATGGGCACCGAGCGCGCCGCGGACGCGGTGCGCGCAGTTGAAGAGTTCTGTGAGTGGGAAGCCCAGTGCAGGAATCGCTACGTGGCGCACCTTGACAAGCGCTACGCGCAGCCATGTCTGGATTGTGGGAAGCCGCTCAAATGCCCTGGTGACTACCGCTGCGGTTGTCAGCGCCCGAATCTTCAGCGACAACAAACCCAATCGGACGCCTTGACCGCAGAACCGCCCCGGGCCAACGCCGCAGTCGTTGCAGAAGAGACCCGAAAGCCTAGCTACCGGCGCAAGAAAAATACCCAGACAGGCTTCAACACCAGCGGCGCAAGGGATTGCACGAAACCATGCCGAGGGAAGACAAAAGCGAACCAAGGGACAATGGCAAAGGTGCCCGCGCCAGCGTTGGGCCCTTGCCGCGGCAAGCATACAAAGGAGTCAGACCCCGCAATGGTAAAGTTGCGAGAGCAAGTCCGACATCACTCGCCGCTCGATTTGTCCCCCTCAAGCCTCGCGTGCACGCGGGCTCGCAGCCGCCGGTCCAGGCGTGGCGTGCCCCAGGGCGACCGCAAACTTGCGAAAGCGTTGGCTGCCAGCGAGCTACTTCTAGCGGTCAGAAGCAGCTGGCCTGCAGCGGAAGGCCCTGGCTGATGCATAGAGCTGCAAGCTGCTGCACAGCGCGCGCCTCTTTTTCGGCCACGAACGAAAGTAGTAGTAGTAGCCGGCACTTAAAACACGGGGCGGATTGAACGAGGGTATCGTGTTGATGCCTGTCGGAAAGCTCGACTGTCACGCGCATCCAAAAAAAGAATGTGTAAGCGCGGGCATGAGACCAATGTGAAATAGGTGGAAGCCATCAAGCAACTTTCCTGGAGCCTGGGAAGGAAACCTTGCGTAACCCATCCTCGCATCAAGCGCCTTGAAGATACCGCAGCCGAATGTCCATCAATTGTCCTTTGTAGTAGGCCATTGCGCCGGAGCAGCCTTGATGGACAGAAGGACCGAAACATGTTCCCGCCTTTTCCAGACCCTAAAACATGCCCCCCTTGATGCCTACATCCAATCATCATGCCCCCCTCTGCTTAGCACTTGGCAGGAGCTCCGGAGCAATGGCAGATGACGCGGGCGCCGCCGCTCAGGCGGTGGACTTGACAAACGGGTTTGTTGCCTTGATGGCCGTTGTCTTTCCAACTGTTGTTTTGCGAGATGGAAGGTCTGTCAGCCCCCTTCTTCCATGATCCATTCCACGCTGCCAGGTGCCGCCAGCACAGAAGCAGCTGCAAGTGATCAAAGTCGCAGGCGACGGGGATTGTCTCTTTCACGCGCTCGGCTCCTTCGACAACTATGACGGCGCAGCGCTCCGCATCGACGTGGCAGACTTCATGCAGGCGCACGCGCGCACTCAAGCCGGCTATGAGGACGAATGGCGTCGCGAAGAGCGGAGGCTGAGGGCGAGGGTCTGGGGCGGCCACACAGTCATCATCGCGTACAGCCTGATGANAGCCGGCTATGAGGACGAATGGCGTCGCGAAGAGCGGAGGCTGAGGGCGAGGGTCTGGGGCGGCCACACAGTCATCATCGCGTACAGCCTGATGAAGAACACCCGCGTCATGCTCCACACGCGCCGCGCGGAAGACGGACGCGTAATCGTGGAAGAAGTGAGCCACGCATCTATTTTTGGCCAGGAAGGCACGCGTGTAGTGCATATATTTTACAACGGCGTGGATCACTATGACGCCTTGGTTGAGATCACTGACCTCACGGGCATGGCGCCAGCGTGGCCGCAGCCTGCCCCGCCCATTTATTTTGCCGCCTCTGGTGAATTTCCGCCCTTGTCCGCAGACGCCCGACCTCCGAGAAAGCAAGGGAAGAACGGCTTCGCTGCCCCCCGACCACCCAAGAAAGGCAAAAACAAAGCACAGGGTGAGGCGAAGGGAAAAGCAAAAGCCAAAGCCAAAGCCAAGCCAGCCTCTTCTTCCAAGGCTAAGGTGGGCAAGGCGAAAGGCGAAGCGCCCCTTACAAGCGAAGCTGCGGACGACGCTCCTGCCACACCTGCAGCCACGCAGCCGGAAGATGAAGCGCAAGATGAAGACTACACGCAGCCGGGCTTANACCTGCAGCCACGCAGCCGGAAGATGAAGCGCAAGATGAAGACTACACGCAGCCGGGCTTAATGGAGGCGCTCCTCAACATTCCTGTGGCAGAATCTTCCGGGCACCCGCACAGGCACGTCGAAGACCTCATCAAGGACAGGGGTGGAATTTAATAGCCGTTCCACCTAACAAAGTATATGATCTGTCAGTATGGTGTTTGCGCTGGGAAACTTGTAGGACTTGGCTGCCAAGCGCATACGGGAACACCCTACCGTCCCGCCGAGTGCTTCCTTGGCTTCCGTCGATGCGGGCGCGTTGTGGCCCAACGTCTTTTGCGCCTTCGAAGAATGCTGCTGGGAAGAACACTTTGGTACAGAGGAGCTGCTCAAACAGCACTTGGATGAGGCACACAAGGCAGAGCTTGAAGCGATCAGTCAGCACATGCTGCGCAGCACGGCGAAGGATGCCCGATACAGTGTCTACAACCAGGCCATAGCTGTGAAATGCCGGAGCTGCGCCCCGATCGCGGGCTCCTCCTTGGACCGGACTGCTTTGTACAGCTTTGCAAATGCCACTACTGGCAACAAGGTCGAGGCGCTGATTTGCTGGTGCTGCGGCGGCATCCATCCGTATGTGGAGGAAGTTGCCGAGAAGGGTCCCATCAAGTGGTACCAGCCCTTGNGGCAGATCAAGCTGACGGACCACGAAAGCTTCGACGATTGGCGTGTGGCGCTGCCAGAACTGGAAGACGGGGTGCTCCTATGCTGCCCTGAGGACCCTGTTTGTTTTTTTCTTTTACGGTTCTTGTCACGTGTTTGCCGCGGCAATGTGCTCGTGGAACGGTCGCGCCTCTGCTCTGCAGTATTCACAATAAACACGCGCACGCCTTGCCAGGACTGTTGGTGCAGCGAGCCGCACGCCCACGCCAAGGTTCTTTGCGAGAAGTGCTGGATCCCAATCTGCAAAGATTGCTGCAACCACCTATCGGACAACAAGCTCCCGCCTCTCAGCTACGCAAACGACATGTGGACCGGCTACGGCCTCGAAAGGATCTACCAGCAAAACGTCACCGCGATCGAGCTCTTGTGCGCCTCGCCTTGCTTGACCAGCATGGTCTTGCTCTCGATGGAAAGCAAGTACCGCCAAGAACCGCGCAATGCCGTTTTTGATNGCTGCAACAACTAACGACGCGCGCTGAGAGACCTGCTGCGGAAGAAGACATACCGCGCAGCGGGAAGCAGCTATGCGAAGTCTTTCGTGTAATTCTCAAAACCAACAAAGCCGGGAAGACATCCGACGAGGAAGTAAAGACGTTGATTCATCAAGCACGCGTGCGGCGACAGGCGCGAGGTCGAAAAATTGTTTGTCTGGTAGCGCGCAAATATTTATAAGCCACCGGTCCAGATACCAGTCTTGCAATCCCTGAAATGCATCCCCGCTTTGCCAGGTCGTGGTGGATTTGATCATGGACATGAAGCAGCTGGGGCATCCTTCTTTCATCGGGCTGGACACTGCGATGGTGGAGGAGAAAGCAGCTCAGCTACCTGAAGACGGCGTCCCGCCAGAAGTTCTACGTGTCATCCACGAAGAGTTGGGCGGCGACGATGCGCCAATGGACAGCAAGCTTCAGCCGCAGAAAGCAGCCACGCCATGCGACGCCCCGGAGCTAGACCTCGCAGCAGCCGGCAAGACCTTTGCAGCCCAGAGGCCCCGCGCTGTGGTAGCTGAGGGGCAAGATCAGCGCGATGCGCAGCAGGCGGAAAAGCTGGCGCTGGAGAACTTGGTGGCCGAGCTCAAAGACGACGGCGTCCGAACGGGCCTCGAAACGTATGAGGTGCGTGCAGGGAACCAGCTGATTGACATGTTTCGACCCAGCTACTGGGCCATGGCTTTCTGCTTTCTCTTCAAGCACGCCACGGCGGAGCCGGATGTGGTCAACACAATCAAGACGCAGCGCGAGGCCATGGACCTATCGAGGCGGAAGATGGGCAACCAGGACGCCCCGGAGGTCGGCATTCAAGCCTGGGCGGCCGCCATGCAACGCCAAGTAGCCGCGCAGTTCCGCAGGGATTGGAACTNGAAGATGGGCAACCAGGACGCCCCGGAGGTCGGCATTCAAGCCTGGGCGGCCGCCATGCAACGCCAAGTAGCCGCGCAGTTCCGCAGGGATTGGAACTTGAGCCCGGCGCTCTGGAATTACCTGTTCCGCACCCACATCAACCAACAGCCCAACGCGTACATGTTCATGAAGCTGGACGAGGATGGGGGCGGCCGCCGCATGATGACCACCAAGGAAATTCAAGCTTCCGCTCAGGAGGTCTACCGACACCTACATTTTGGGCATTATTTGGACACCAACAACGAAATGAAGCCCGTGAACGGCGACCTGGCGAAGGTTGCTTACGTGCCTGGCTTGTCCGTCGGAGCTTGCCACGTCCTCAACAACTTACAGGCCAGGACCCGCAACGTGCCCGGCACCCATGCAGTACGCAGTACCATGCGGCATCAAACGCACGCCTACCGCGTGTGTTACGGCCTGTCCGTGTTCGTCACCTTCTCGCCGTCCGAAAAAGATTCCGCCATTGCAGTCCGCATGGCGCGGGTCAGGCAAGGCGACCCAGCGATTGTCGCTGACGACAGCAAAGCTTTCTATGTCCGAGAGAAGCCGGACTTGGATGTGGAATTCTGTCGCTTATCGCCCGAACGATTGGCAGAGGACTTGGGGTCCGATCCTAAATACTGGTTTTGTTCCTTTCTAGATACTTGTTTTCTTTTCTTTCCGTTTCCAACCCGTTTTTGCACCAACAAGTCAACCGCGTCCTGTCAGGAGCTGCCGGACTACGAGGCCAGGCGGGCCCTACTGGCAAGGGACCCCTTGGCATGCGCCTACGCCTTTCAAGTGTTGGTGGGTCTCGCTTTGAGGCACCTCTTTGGCTTAAAGTTTTGCCCAATGTGTCCCAGCTGTGCGTGTTCGGACAATCCCTGCATGGATGCGTTTGGTAGCAACACTACGGCGAGAGGCGGTGTCTTTGGTCGGATCGATGCCGTCTACGGCTCCTTGGAATGCCAGCGCTCTGGTGCTTATCACCTGCACGGCCAATTCTTTCTGCAATGTTTTCATCAGNCTACCAGAACAAGCGCGCGCAAATCGCAAATCACGAAACGAAGGAGATGATGAAGGGCCAGCAGCACCTTTACGAAGAGTTGAAGGAAAACAAAGCCGGGTACTACGGAGCCAGAACGGTGAAGCGACTCATCACCGACTGCTATGGTCGTGCCATCGTGCGTGGGGCGGTCGAGACCACCAACCTCAACATCACGTGCCAGCACCAGGACCCCACGGCCGCAGAGACCGTCAAGACCGCGCAAACCACCGAAATCTCTTTGCAGCACCCGCTGAAGCTCCTAGAGCACATTGCCCAAGAGAAGCCGTGGCCGAAGGAATCTTGTAAAGCTATCGTGGACAAGCGCAACCCCATCCATCGCAAACTCGCTGACTGCCCTCCTTGGACTGCGTACGGTGGGCGCGGACAGCGCTCAGAAGTGCATGCCCTCTCGGCCTATGAATTCGCCAGGCACTTCCAGCTAAAGCAAGCCAAATACCACCGTAGCCTCAAAACCCAGCGCGAAAGCCCGGAGAAATACGAGGCCGAGCTCACCGAGGAAGGAATCCAAAAGCTCGAGGAAAACCCGGGGAAGAAGCTGAAATTCATAGCGGGCAAGGATGACGTCATCCGAGAGGCCGGCGGTGAAGATTGGCTGCCGCTGGGGCAGGGCCAGCTGGTACAAGCTTACCGCCACGACTGGATCATCGCGCGCCGCCCTCNAGATTGGCTGCCGCTGGGGCAGGGCCAGCTGGTACAAGCTTACCGCCACGACTGGATCATCGCGCGCCGCCCTCGTCCGTATGTGCCGGTCATCTTCGGTGCGCAGAGCAGTCGCACCAAGGCAGAGCAAGCCGCGCGGCTCCTTGTCCTTTTCTTTCCTTGGGTCAACAACAACGAGGATGCTTCGCCCACCGTCCCCTTCATCAATAACTTGTTGGACACAAAGGCAGCAGACTACACAGAGGCGCTGCTGACCCACGCTGCCCGCGTGGGCTTCCCGACGGAAGAAGCGAAGTATTACGTGCTCGATTTCGTCTTTACGTACTACTTGCCGCGGAAAACCCGGCTGGTGGACGGCCTCGAGGAAAATTCCGACAACGAGGGCTTAGAAGATGACCTGGTTGACTTTCAGCTCGAAGGGGATGACTTGTTGGCAGCCACTCGCACGCATGTGCGTGGCAGCGGCCTCAAAACCGAAGAGGAGGACAGCTGCGACGGACCAGGGCAGGAGTGCAGCCAAGCAGACGAGGCGCAAGAGCCGACCAGGCTCTACGACATGACCATGCACATGTTCGGGCTCTCCAGTTCCATCTGGCACGGGCCAGAGTGCGGAAGCAACGAAGAGGCGCGGCAGCGCCACGAGGAGATGCTGCGCAACGCGGCCGCTGCTGACATCGACCGCGAGCTTGTTCTACAAGCGGCAAGGGACTCGCGCAACAGCGAGAAGAAGGCCGCAAGAAGTGCAGGACTTATCGCAAGGGTGCTGGAGCCGGAGCTGGAGGCAGGCGGCTCAAAATATTAGTTTTACGATTGCGCATGACTTGTAATGGAAACCTACTGCTAGATAACTTGGGGCGCGCCGTGTGTGTGCACAGCCCCTCCTCTGTCGAGGTGCGGCCAGTGGTGACCATCTCCATGATCGACGATTGGCTAGACGGAGCGAGGAGCAGAGTCAATGCGAACCAGTTCAAGATCATCCGGCTAGTTGCAGACAGGCTGAAAGTGGAGCTGGGCTTGCTGCAAGCAGAAGACCCCCTACGTGAAGATGGCTCAGAACCATTGCGATACCTCCTGCATGGCCCGCCGGGCACTGGTAAATCCCACGCCGTGAAGGCATTGAGCGAGCTCTTTGACATAGTCGGATACAAGAAGGGCGTCGACTATGAATTCGTTGCCTTCCAAGCCACCAATGCGGCAGACCTCGACGGCAAAACCATCCACCACGCCATCGGCTTGAACTCCAAGGTTTGGGGCCTTGACAAAGCCATCAGCCCTGAAAAGGCGCAACAGATGGCTAACTGGCGGTGGGTCTTCATCGATGAGATCAGCTTGGCCCCGGCCAATCTTCTGGCTATGCTGGACCAGCGCCTGCGGCAAGTGAAGCCGAGAGCAGACCCCTGGAAGCACGCAGCCGCGGACCGTAACGACGAAGCGCGGCCCTTCGGCGGCGTGAATGTCATAGCTATTGGAGATTTCAAGCAGCTGCCTCCGCCGCAAGGGGGCAACTTGGCGAACATGCCCCACCGTCTGCGCGTTGGCCCCCATGATGCCAGCAAGGCGCCGGACGCGATGGTCGACGCGGGGCAACGGCTCATGTGGGCAGAGTTCCAAGGCATCGTGGAGCTGACGGCAAGGGAGCGATGCAAGGACGTATGGTGGAACGAAGTCACAGATGAGTTCCGGGCCGGTCGCTTCTCAGAGGAAAATTACAACTACCTGCACGGCAAGCCGGTAGCGGGCTGCCGGCTGTCAGCGGAAGAGCGCGCCTCCCGGCGCCGGGTCATCACTGGGCNAGAGGAAAATTACAACTACCTGCACGGCAAGCCGGTAGCGGGCTGCCGGCTGTCAGCGGAAGAGCGCGCCTCCCGGCGCCGGGTCATCACTGGGCCCAGTGATCCACGCCTGCGCCTGGCCCGGTTTCAGGAAGCACCCGTCATCGTCGCGAACAACGACAGTAAGTATCAGATCAACAAGGACCGGGCCAGGAAGTACGCCAAAGACGCCAATGCGGAGCTGTTGTGGGCCCAGGCCTCGGATGTGGCCTCGAGCGACGCGCTCAAAGCGGACATTTGCGACAAGGACAGGAAGATCAAGCGCCTTGGTATTAGAAAAATTTTACGGTAGGTCGGTATAGACGATAAGCCATCCAACTTTTGATACCTTCCGCATCCTGTTTCTGATTTTCCGTGTGTACGATAATAAGATTTGATTGCTAAGTAGATGGGTTGTTCCAACCTGGACTGCACCTCGCGTGTATGAGGTGGCTCACCTTCCACGACAAGGACACCGCAAACTTACCGGGCATGCCACCGCTTGCCTATGGTATGCGGGTCGCCTTGACGGAGCACATCGACCGACCTAAGCAATTACTCCGCGGCACAGTGGGCGTCGTGCACTCCTGGGATTGGTTGCCAAACAATCTGCGGCCTTCCATCGTCTACCTGAAGTTCGAAGGTGCAACGTGGCAGTTGGACGGTGCGAGTGAACCGGGCATCTATCCGGTTCTGCCCCGGACCGCAGAATGGTATCTAGACAAAGGCCGGAAAGCGCAGGTGCTCAAGGTGAAGCGTACGCAGCTGCCGTTGATCCCCGCCTATGCCATGACAGCGCGTGCCAGTGAAGGGAAGACGCTCCCAGCAGTCCTCCTTGATTTGCAGGTGGATAAGAGGGTGGACCCGACCATTGGCACTGTGGCAACCACCCGCGTGCGCAACCGAGAAGACGTCCTCATCCTGCGTCCTTTTCCANGGTGGATAAGAGGGTGGACCCGACCATTGGCACTGTGGCAACCACCCGCGTGCGCAACCGAGAAGACGTCCTCATCCTGCGTCCTTTTCCACTATGGCTTTTCCAGCGCGGGCTTAGCAAGCCAGACCCGGACCTGCTCTTGCGGAAGTTACGCGGCGAAGCCATCGATTGGGCGGCGGTGCGAGAAGGAACCCGGCCCTGCGCGACCTGTAAAGAATGTCGGCAGGTCTTGCCCATGGATACCTTCGAGCACAAGCAGTGGGAATTGGTCCGCGCAAACAAAGCTGGCATGTGCAGACGCTGCAAGGACGGCGTGGTCCCGAAGCGCCGCCGCCAACTCGAGGGCGAGGGCCTGGAGAAGCATGAGTGCTTTGGGTGCAATGCCTTCAAAATCGGCGAAGCATTTCCACGCGCGCAGCTGGTCCAGGAAGGCGCAGAAACACGGCGACGTTGCTTGAAATGCCTTCAGGCGCAGCGTGCCCAGATGCAATGCTGCCGCTGCTTTGATGTCAAGAACGCGCCGGAAGAAGAAGTTCGGCAATATGCCACTCGGAATCGCACAGGCTTCTTCTCTTGTAAGACTTGCCGCAAAGTATTCCCCAACGCGGCGGCCGAGGGTGACAATCAGGTCCAAAGGTGCCTGAATTGCGCTACCCGGGACACGTGGACGAAGGGCGAGCAGACTTGCCGCGCCAAGGGCTGCAAGCGCAAGTTTACGGCGATGCCAACAGCCGACGGGAAACGACCGCGCTATTGCCCGGCTTGCCGACAACGCTGAGTTGCGACTAGAACGGTCCTTCTGTTGTACAGGGTACAGCTTCACACCAGCGCTGATTCTCCCATGTCCGGATCATTTCCAAAACCAGCGGCAGCTAGGGAAGCAGGGGCAAGAAAATAAAGCGGTATAGAGGAAGAGAGTCAGAGACAGAGAGCGCGAGAGAGAGAGAGAGGGAGAGAGAGAGAGAGAGAGAGTTAGAAGCGGAGAGGTAGAGAGAGTCAGAGGCAGAGAGAGAGAGAGAGAGAGAGAGAGAGAGAAAGAAAGGGCGAGAGACAGAGACAGAAAGTAGAGAGTGAGTGAATAAATGGAAGGTGCCAGAAATAACGGGTGTGACAGTGAAGCAGACGCCGAAAGAATAATTCCCGCGCCAGTAAAAAGCATGAGCTAGTTTGCGAAGCGTCTTGGTGCGCATACCACCTCGCTGGTGCTTTGTGGGTCAAGCCGGGTTCTCAGGCACAACCGGTCACAAAACTTTTTGGTATGCAAAGAAAGAGGGTTGGCATATTCAGTCCTGGTCAAATAAAGATATGGCCGGGCGGAAAAAAACAGAACGCATTGACAAGCACGCAAGCAATGACGCCCATGCAGCGCGCTGCAGCTGCAAACGCCTTGGCTTCTGCCAGCGCATTGGCGTCGAGCCGCTCAACTGCGTGTCAATGGGTTTATTCATGGTAGTACTGGGGATTTGCAGCGGTAGCGTAGGGGAATGCAGAGGTAATGGAATGCGATGGTACGTAGTGAATTGACACTGTAGCGGTGGCAGTGTAGTGGTAATGCAATGGTAGCGTAGTGGTAGTGAAGTGGTTAATGTAATGATAGCGTAGTGGTAGTGAAGTGGTTAATGTAGTAGTGGCAGCGTAAGGGAAGCGTGGCCAAACTAGTGATAGTGTAGTGGTAGTGTGGCAGTGGTAGTGCAATAGTAGCTTGAAAGAAATGTGATGGCAGCGTGGGGTAATGTATTGGCAGTGCAGTGGTCGTGTTACTGACTGTGTAAAGGTATTATGTGGCATCGGCGGAGGTGGCTGGATTACCGCAATGAAATGACAATGTAGTGGCGGTATGGTAGGAGAGACAGGAATGGAGGAAATGGACGGAAGTGAGGGACCAGAGGGAATGGCGAATGGAAGGGATGTAGGTAGTGGAGGGAATAGAAGGGGCGGAGCGAGTGGAGGGAAGGGGGCATGGAGAGAATGGAATGGAAGGAATGAAGGGACTCATGGGGATGGAGGGAATGGAAGGAGAGAGAATGGAGGAATGGAGGGAGGGAATGGAGGGGCCGGTGGAGGGGATGGAGGGGATGGAGGGAGAGAGAATGGAGGAAAGGAGGGATGGATGGAATGGAGGGACTGAGCGTGAGGGAGTGGGGGAAACGGAAAGCCTGTGGGAATTGTGGAAGGATTGGGAGGGCTGAAGAAGAATTGCGGAGGGACGGCGGAGGGACTGAGGAGGGAGTGCGGAGGGACGGTGGAGGGAATGTGGACGGAATGTAGAGGGACTGTGGAGGGCCGTAGAGGGACTGTGGGCGGACTGGGCGGAGGGACTGCGGAGGGACTGTGGAGGGAGTGTGGAAGGACTGCGGAGGGATTGCGGAGGGACTATGGAGGGACTGCGTAAGGTATCCATTTTTGAAGACCAGGGCGTGCACTATAAGAGAAGAAATTGTTTTTGCGCAGTCTTTCCATCGTGTGTTTTTGCCTGGGCGCCAACCTGTGTTGTCGGAAGGAATGGAGGAAATGGACGGGATGGAGGATGTAGGTAGTGGAGGGAATAGAAGGGATGGAGCGGGTGGAGGGAAGAGGGCATGGAGAGAATAAAGGGACTGATGGGGATGGAGGGAATGGAGGGAATGACCACGATGGAGGGATAGGGGGAGAGAATGGAGGGGCAGGAGGGGATGGAGGGAGAGAGAATGGAGGAATGGAGGGATGGATGGAGTGGAGGGACTGAGCGTGAGGGAGTGGAGGAAATGGAGAGCCTGTGGGAATTTTGGAAGGATTGGGAGGNAGAGAATGGAGGAATGGAGGGATGGATGGAGTGGAGGGACTGAGCGTGAGGGAGTGGAGGAAATGGAGAGCCTGTGGGAATTTTGGAAGGATTGGGAGGGCAGGGCTGAAGAAAAATTGCGGAGGCGGCGGAGGGACTGAGGAGGGAGTGCGGGGGGACTGTGGAGGGATTGTGGACGGAATGTAGAGGGACTGTGGAGGGCCGNCTGAAGAAAAATTGCGGAGGCGGCGGAGGGACTGAGGAGGGAGTGCGGGGGGACTGTGGAGGGATTGTGGACGGAATGTAGAGGGACTGTGGAGGGCCGCAAAGGGACTGTGGACGGACTGGGCGGAGGGACTGTGGAGGGACGGTGGAGCGATTGTGGAGGAACTGTGGACGGAGTGTAGAGGGACTGTGGAGGGCCATAGAGGGACTGTGGGAGGAGGGAATGGAGGGGCCGGAGGGGATGAGGGGATGGAGGGGTGGAGGGGGAGAGAATGGAGGAATGGAGGGATGGATGGAGTGGAGGGGCTAAGCGTGAGGGGGTGGGGGAAATGGACGGGATGGAGGATGTAGGTAGTGGAGGGAATAGAAGGGATGGAGCGAGTGGAGGGAAGAGGGCATGGAGAGAATAAAGGGATTGATGGGGATGGAGGGAATGGAGGGAATGACCACGATGGAGGGATAGGGGGAGAGAATGGAGGGGCAGGAGGGGATGGAGGGGATGGAGGGGATGGAGGGAAAGAGAATGGAGGAATGGAGGGATGGATGGAGTGGAGGGACTGAGCGTGAGGGAGTGGAGGAAATGGAGAGCCTGTGGGAATTTTGGAAGGATTGGGAGGNCTGAAGAAAAATTGCGGAGGCGGCGGAGGGACTGAGGAGGGAGTGCGGGGGGACTGTGGAGGGATTGTGGACGGAATGTAGAGGGACTGTGGAGGGCCGTAAAGGGACTGTGGACGGACTGGGCGGAGGGACTGTGGAGGGACGGTGGAGGGATTGTGGAGGAACTGTGGACGGAGTGTAGAGGGACTGTGGAGGGCCGTAGAGGGACTGTGGGAGGAGGGAATGGAAGGGCCGGAGGGGATGAGGGGATGGAGGGGTGGAGGGGGAGAGAATGGAGGAATGGAGGGATGGATGGAGTGGAGGGGCTAAGCGTGAGGGGGTGGAGGAAATGGAGGGCCTGTGGGAATTGTGGACGGATTGGAAGGATTGAAGAAGAATTGCGGAGGGACGGCGGAGGAATTGAGGAGGGAATGCGGAGGCAGGAGGGCTTGCGGACGGAGTGTAGAGGAACTGTGGAGGGCCGTAGAGGGACTGTGGGCGGACTGGGCGGAGGGACTGTGGAGGGACTGTGGAGGGACTGTGGAATGGAAGGGTCAGGTATCCATTTTTTGAAGACCAGGGCGTGCACTATAAGGTAAGGTATCCATTTTTGAAGACCAGGGCGTGCACTATAAGAAAAGAAATCTCTTTTGCGCAGTCTTTCCATCGTGCGGTTTTACTTGGGCATGGAGGGATGGATGGAGTGGAGGGGCTGAGCGTGAGGGGGTGGAGGAAATGGAGGGCCTGTGGGAATTGTGGACGGATTGGAAGGATTGAAGAAGAATTGCGGAGGGATGGCGGAGGGATTGAGGAGGGAATGCGGAGGAACTGTGGAGGGCTTGTGGACGGAGTGTAGAGGGACTGTGGAGGTGGAAGGGTCAGGTATCCATTTTTTGAAGACCAGGGCGTGCACTATAAGGTAAGGTATCCATTTTTGAAGACCAGGGCGTGCACTATAAGAAAAGAAATTCTTTTTGCGCAGTCTTTCCATCGTGTAGTTTTGCCTGGGCGCCAACCTGTGTTGTCGGACCCTAAACAGGCGAGAGCGCCGCTGACCATATACATGGGCGCTCGAGCCTTCAGGCTCGAGGCTTTGCCTCGACGCCAGTACGAATCTAAGGGCCTGCTAGGGTCAAGCCTAGCAGGACAACTGCAGAGCAAGCCCGACCAAGCCTGACGGCTTACACCCTCTGGCGTAGCCAGTAGAGTATAACCCCCCTCCCTGAACCTTTTGGGCTTCCGGGCGTGGTAATTGGCTAAAGCCTTAAAACTGCCTTGGAAGCCTGCTAAGCCTCCCTGGGCCTGTTCAGTAAAACAATCAGTTTGAAGGTTTTTGCGCAAGTTTTTGCTTCTTGGCTTGGTCAGCACAAGCCATACTGTCATCCCAGAGCGGGTTTTCCCTCTGCAGCATTGCCTGCTTGGTTCCTGTACGTTTAGATTCTCTAGCATGATATTTTGGTGCGTCCCCATGTGCCGTTTCCACGCTAGTTTTTCCCTTGCCCCCCCAGGGGCGAGCCCTCAGTGCGGCCCAGGTGCTCTATCCGATCACTGCGCCGGCACGAAATGCTTCGGCGTCAACGGGCCGCCGGCGCTGAGGTAATCTTCATCCTTCTGTATGCGGGACATTGCCACGTAGGCCGCCGCTCTGCAGGCGATGCTGTCTAGCCAAATGGTGACATGCGGCAATGTCATCCCCTGTACCTTGGGAACGGTGGAAGCGTACCCCAGCCGCACCGGAAAGCATGTTACCCGACGGCCGTCCTCCAGCTCGTTGCTGATCATGTGGACCGCCAGTCGTTGTCCTGTGCGGGTCAGAACCTCCAAGCACTTGCTCCTCGCATCATACGTCTCGACTGTCGCTGCCATGCCATTCACGAAGTCGTTCTCTTTGTCCATGTTTTTTGTGAGAAAGATTTTCATGCCTTCATAGATATCTGTTTCGGCACCTGCCAAAGGCCCACTCTTGACTTTGTTGGTTTCGGGATCGTAATTCTCAAGGTTGGCTTCGTAGTCAAAGAGCACTCTGCCGATCGGCTGCTTGTGCCGGTGCTCGAAGAAAGCCTCCAAGGCCAAAGCATTTGCTTTCGCACAAGCCTGCCTGCTGCATGTCACAATGGTTGTCTGCTCGTGCTTTCGGAACAGGTCCAGGATGTCATAGGCAGTCGGGTCGTCGGTCTTCCATGCACGATGGCCCCTCAGGATCTTCTTCTTCAATTGTTTCATGCTCGGCTGGGACGTCCGCAAGATGTCCAGCTTGTGCTGCAGCTCCGGGCTCTTGCAGCGCACCTGCTCATAGAACGGGATTGTCTTGACATGCGGCAGCCACGCCTGGCTTTCCTCGCAGCGTGCCTCTTTCTTGTCGACCACAGGGAGTTGCCAGAAGTCGCCAAGCAGGACTACGCAGGGCAGCTGGTCTGCGTACTTCCACATGGCCAAGATCCGTTCGAAATGGGCAGCTGTCAACATAGACACCTGCAGGGAACAGGGGCCCTAAACCAGCATACCGGACAGCTACTTAGAACCACACTGATCAGAACAAGGCCAGTAACTCTACCAGGTTTCTCCGTGTTTCCAAGCCTCGTCGATGATGACCAGCTCGTATTGGGTAAGGATGGCCATTGCCTCCTGCAGCGGCTTGTGGAGCAGGAAGGCGCCGTGGGAGGTGTCCACATCGATGTCGGGGTGGATGCTTCGAACTTCTGACGCCAGCTGTCCCGTGGGCAGTGCAAAGAGGACGCGGGCGCCCTTGCGCTTCCACTTGCGCACTTGCTCATGAATGACGTGGGTCTTCCCGGTCCCTGGGGGGCCACTTGCAAAGAGCATCTTGTGCTCCGCCGCTTGGGCGACGCAAGCCTCCAGCTCCTCATCTGTTTGGGTCTGACATGCAGCCAATGCAGTGGCTAGCTGGTGGCTCATCTTCTCGGCGAGGCGCTTCTGAGATCTGGTCAACTTGTGCTTGTCGATCTGGGCGTGGAGTCTGAGGAGCTTGTTGCTGCAATGTCCACGGGGATCTCTCCATCCAAGTAGCGCTTGACGATGTGGCGCTGCGCCCGCACTTTGTTGAGGATCGTTTCAATGAATGCCTTGCTGTGCGCCTCTAGCACGGTGCCCCCAAGGGGGCACCGTCCGAATTGGTAAAACGGACGGTGCCCCCCTAAAACGGACGGTGCCCCCCCTAAAACGGACGGTGCCCCCCCTAAAACGGACGGTACCCCCCTAAAAGGGCCATTTTGGGCCAAATCCTGGCCGGGAAGCCTCTTTGGAGCCTGATTTCGGCAATTTGGCTGGCCCTGGGCGGCCTATTAAATCTCTATTCCGGGAATCACTGGAAACGGCCGTTTTGGGCCAAAACCTGGCCGGGAGCCCTTTTGGAGCCTGATTTTGGGAATTTGCCTGGCCTTGGGCTGCCTATCAAATCTCTATTCCGGGAATCACTGGAAACGGCCGTTTTGGGCCAAATCCTGGCCGGGACCCCTTTCGGAGCCTGATTTTGGGACTTTGGCTGGCCCTGGGCGGCCTATTAAATCTCTATTCCGGGGATCACTGGAAACGGCCATTTTGGGCCAAATCCTGGCCGGGAGCCCTTTTGGAGCCTGATTTTGGGACTTTGGCTGGCCCTGGGCGGCCTATTAAATCTCTATTCCGGGAAGAACTGGAAACGGCCGTTTTGGGCCAAATCCTGGCCGGGAGCCCTTTTGGAGCCTGATTTTGGGACTTTGGCTGGCCCTGGGCGGCCTATTCAATCTCTATTCCGGGAAGCACTGGAAACGGCAATTTTGGGCCAAATCCTGGCCGGGAGCCCTTTTAGAGCCTGATTTTGGCAATCTGGCTGGCCTTGGGCCGCCTATTACATTTCTAGTCCGCGAAGCTTGGCCGGCAGCCCTTTTGGAGCCTGATTGAAGCAATTTGGGCGACCCTGGGCGGCCTAACAAATCTCTATTCTGGGAAATCTGCATGTTGGATCTGCCCCTCCGTGGGGCAGATCCATTTTACGTAAGTTGGAGTTACCGACCTGTATCTTGGATCTGCCCCAATGTATCTTGGATCTGCCCCCCTGTGCATACACCAGTGCACACACGCACACAT
Organism: Symbiodinium sp. clade C Y103; assembly: GCA_003297045.1. Lineage (NCBI taxonomy): Eukaryota > Dinophyceae > Suessiales > Symbiodiniaceae > Cladocopium > Cladocopium sp. clade C. The sequence goes on along the minus strand of BGPT01000781.1, from coordinate 557,023 downwards.
GGATGCATGCATGCATGCAGACAGATATACATACATACATACAGACATACGGACACACGGTTGTACAGACAGACATACCTACATACATACATACATTACAAAGGTACATACATACATGCGTTACGCACATACATACATACATACATACATACATAAATACATGCATGCATGCATGCATGCATACATATATGCATACATACACACCTACATACACGCATACGTGCATATGGGCATACCTACACACCTACATATATGCATGCATGCATACATGCATATATACATAAGTACATACATACATACATACATACATACATACAGACAAACCGACTTACAAACATAAATACATACATACAGGCACGCATACACACAGAGTTACAGAATCCATCCCAATGCCCTGTGCAGAGACTGTGAAGTTCTTTCTGCCCGTATACCACCATTGCATCATGCAGGCGGCGTGGAGGTCAAGAGGCAATCAACCTTGCAACCGGCAGCGCAGGTCGCCTATACTACCACGATGCCCCGTCAATTCATCGCGCTGAGCGCCCAGTGCTCAGGTCTGTTGTGGCGCTATACATGTTGTGGTGGAAGTAAACCCTCTGGAACCTTCAAGGGTTTCACTTAGAATGAAACCCTAAACCCTAATAGTTTTTAACTTGGGTGGTTGGGGTGGGTTAACTCAGCAGAGCGAGCGCGCTTCGAGCGGGGGGCGTGCCAGAAGAATTGACAGCCCCCCGCCCACGCGCGACTACTTTTGCACACCCTAAACCCTAAACCCTAAACCCTAAAACCCTAAAACCCTAAAACCCTAAAACCGTAAACTGAAGCGCGTGATGTGGTACACGACGCTTAGGAATTCATGAGGTGCAAGAACCTATACAGGAGAGCACAAAGAGTTAGCTTTGTGCTCCGGAACGCACTCTATGCACACTATGGGTGCATGCGCTGACAGCGCACAATATGTATATATTGTATTACCCTAAACCCCAAGGGGTTTACCGTAAACCAGTGGTAAGGTTTTTTCCTTAAATTGCTTCATTTTAAGCTTGCTGGCCTTATAAATGCTCATTTTAAGCTTCCCAGGAGATTGGAGCCTGGAGCTTGGAACCTGGAGCCAGGAGCAGCCTGGAGGTGCCTAATTGGAGCCTGGAGCTTGAAGCCTGGAGCCTGGAGGCAGGAGCCTGGAGCATGGAGCCTGTAGCGCCTTGTGCCTTGCCCTTGGAATGCCTGGTGGGAACAACTGGAAACGGCCATTTTGAGCCAAATCTTGGCTAGGAGCCTTTTGGAGCCAAATGTTGGCAAGGAGCAGATTTTGGGAATTTGAAGCCCCTTGGCCGGCAATTGAAATTAGCCTTTTGGAGCTGGATTTTAGCATTTTGGCAACCTTCCGGCGGCTACTAAAATTTGTGCCTGGGAACAACTGGAAACGGACATTTTGGGCCAAATCCTGGCCATGAGCCTTTTGGAGTTGGATTTTGGCATATTGGCAGCCTTCCAGCGGCTATTAAAATTTATGTCTGGGAACAACTGGAAACGGCCATTTTCGGCCAAATCCTGGCCTTGAGCCTTTTGGAGCTGGATTTTGGCTTTTTAGCAGCCTTCCAGCGGCTATTACAATTTGTGTCTGGGAACAACTGGAAACGGCCATTTTGGGCCAAATCCCGGCCATGAGCCTTTTGGAGCTGGATTTTGGCATTTTAGCAGCCTTCCAGCGGCTTTCAAAATTGGTGTTTGGGAACAACTGGAAACGGCCATTTTGGGCCAAATCCTGGCCATGAGCCTTTTGGAGTTGGATATTGGCATATTGGCAGCCTTCCGGCGGCTACTAAAATTTGTGTCTGGGAACAACTGGAAACGGCCATTTTCGGCCAAATCCTAGCCATGAGCCTTTTGGAGCTGGATTATGGCTTTTTGGCGGCCTTCCGGCGGCTATTACAATTTGTGCTTGGGAACAACTGGAAACGGCCATTTTGGGCCAAATTCTGGCCAGGAGCTTCTTGGAGATCGCATTTACAATTTTGGCCTTTTCCGTCGGCTATTACGTATTCTTTTCTGGGAGCACGTTGCTGGGGCTTTGCGTCATCAAAGCTTGCCCCCTCCGCGATAGCATGAAGCTTTCTTGTTGCATGGCCGGCAATGGGAAGTTATGCTTTACGTCATCAAAGCTTGCCCCCCTCCGCAAAATCATGAAGCTTTCTTATTGCATCGTTTCATGCTCTGGTTGGTTTGCTGCTCTTGTTGCACGTGGCATTGGATAAGCTGGTTGGAGCTTGTATTTCTAAAACCGGCCCGGCCAGGGTTTCCATGAAAAAACCCTAAACCCTAAAAGATTATGTGTTTGGGTGGTCTTGGGGTGGGGTGAAGCGTAACGCCGCGGCGCGCCGCCCCGCGACCCTTTGGGTCGAGGCGCGCCGCTTGAAGGTTGGACACCCTAAAACCCTAAACCCTAAAACCATAAAACCCTAAACTGAAGCGCGTGATGTGGTACACGACGCTTAGGAGTATCTTCTTATCACGCGCGCTATGGTGCGCTTAGCACCCAACACCGAAGGTTCATGAGGTGCAAGAACCTATACAGGAGAGCACAAAGAATTAGCTTTGTGCTCCGGAACGCGCTCTATGCACACTATGGGTGCATGCGCTAACAGCGCACAATATGTATATATTGTATTACCCTAAACCCCAAGGGGTTTACCCTAACAGGCTTCTAAATTTTTTTCTTAAACTGCTTCCTTTTAAGCTTGCTGGCCTTATAAATAATCATTTTAAGCTTCCCAGGAGATTGGCGTCTGGAGCCTGGAGCCTGGAGGTGGAAAGCCTAAAGCCTGGAGCTTGGAGCCTGGAATCTGGAGCCAGGAGCAGCCTGGAGGAGCCTGGAGCCTTGAGCCTGCAGCCTGGCCTTATAAATGGTCATTTTAAGCTTCTCAGGAGATTGGAGCCTGGAGCCGGAGAGCTGGAGCGTGTGGAACCGTGAGCCTGGAGCTTGAATTTGGAGCCTGGAGCTTGGAACCTGGAGTCAGGAGCAGCCTGAGCCTTGAGCCTAGAGCCTGGAGCCTGGAAGCGTGGAGCCTGGGGCCTGGAGCTAGAACCTGGAGCTTGGAGCCTGGAGCTTCGGCCTGGACTAGAACCAGGAGGCTAGGGCCTGGAGCCTGGAGCCTGCAGCCTGGAAGCCTGGAGCTTGCGGGCTGGAGTTATGATCGGAGTTATGCATTCTTTTCTGGGAGTACGCTGCAGGGGCTTTGCGTCCTCAAAGCTTGCCCCCCTCCGCAAAATCACGAAACTTTCTTATTGCATCGTTTCATGCTCTGGTTGGTTTGCTGCTCTTGTTGCACGTGGCATTGGATAAGCTGGTTGGAGCTTGTATTTCTAAAACCGGCCCNCTTTCTTATTGCATCGTTTCATGCTCTGGTTGGTTTGCTGCTCTTGTTGCACGTGGCATTGGATAAGCTGGTTGGAGCTTGTATTTCTAAAACCGGCCCGGCCAGGGTTTCCATGAAAAAACCCTAAACCCTAAAAGATTATGTGTTTGGGNGTGGCATTGGATAAGCTGGTTGGAGCTTGTATTTCTAAAACCGGCCCGGCCAGGGTTTCCATGAAAAAACCCTAAACCCTAAAAGATTATGTGTTTGGGCGGTCTTGGGGTGGGGTAAAGCGTAACGCCGCGGCGCGCCGCCCCGCGACCCTTTGGGTCGAGGTACGCCGCTTAAAGGTTAGACACCCTAAAACCCTAAACCCTAAAACCATACAACCCTAAACTGAAGCGCGTGATATGGTACACGACGCTTAGGAGTATCTTCTTATCACGCGCGCTATGGTGCGCTTAGCACCCAGCACCGAAGGTTCATGAGGTGCAAGAACCTATACAGGAGAGCACAAAGAGTTAGCTTTGTGCTCCGGANGCGCTATGGTGCGCTTAGCACCCAGCACCGAAGGTTCATGAGGTGCAAGAACCTATACAGGAGAGCACAAAGAGTTAGCTTTGTGCTCCGGAACGCACTATATGCACACTATGGGTGCATGCGCTGACAACGCAGAAAATATTACATATTTTAATACCCTAATTCCCAAGGGGTTTACCCTAACAAGCTTCTGAAGCCTTTTTTCTTGAACTGCTTCGTTTTACGTTTGTTGGCCTTATAAATGGACATTGAAGCTCCACAGGAGCTTGGAGCCTGGAGCTTGGAACCTGAGCCTGGAGCCTAGAGGTGGAGAGCCTGGCCTGGAATCTGCAGCCTGGAGCCTCGAAGCCTGGAAGCCCAGAGCTTGGAACCTTGAGCCTGGAGCCTGGCCCCTGGAGCTTGGAGCCTAAAGCTTGGAACCTGGAACTAGAACCAGGAGCCTAGAACCAGGGGCCTAGAACCCGGAACCTGCTGGAGTCTGGCCCTTGCAGCTTAAGCCTGAGCCTGGAGCTTAGAACGGAGCTTAGGGGCTGGAGTTATGATCGGAGTTATGCATTCTTTTCTGGGGGAACCTAGAGTCTAGAGACTGGAACCTGCCGCCTGGAGCCTGGAAGCCTGGAGCTTGGGGGCTGGAGTTTGATCGGAGTTATGCATTCTTTTCTGGGAGCACGCTGCAGGGGCTTTACGTCATCAAAGCTTGCCCCCCTCCGCAAAATCACGAAACTTTCTTGTTGTATCGTTCCATGCTCTGCTTGTTTTGCCGCTCGTGTTGTACATAGCATTGGATTAGCTGGGTGGAGTTTGTGTTTCTGAAACCGGCCCGGCCAGGGTTTCCAAGAAAACCCTAAACCCTAAAAGATTATGTATTTGGGTGGTCTTGGGGTGGGGTGAAGCGTAACGCAGCGGCGCGCCGCCCCGCGACCCTTTGGGTCGAGGTACGCCGCTTGAAGGTTAGAAACCCTAAACCCTAAACCCTAAACCAAGGAACTGTGAATTCGATATGTTTTCTGTTGTACATCTGTATGTTATCCTTTTGGTTTTTGCGCCACACGGCATTGGTTCGGCCACATTGTCGCGACATAATGCAATCGAGCCTTATAGATTATCATATATCATGGTTTCAACAGGAGGATCAAACTGGCAAATTGCTTTCAACCACCCGGCTCCCTGGGGATGACGATGCCTGCGCACAACCTGCGCTATACAATACATTCTCATACCAGTACTATGCAAACTTCCAAAGATCTACAATGGGCCCTATGTGATATTCTAAAATAATCGCGATACCATTCTAGAACCCCCAACGTTTAGCCCTAAGGGCTAGCCATTCTAGAACCTGCCAGCCTGATGCTATTGTTTCGAATCAATTTGGCATTTAGAGAAATGCCAAGCGACATAAGGGGCACAATTGCCGCAAACAAACACCATCGCTTGACCCAATACCATGAAAAGGCGCGTCAGCTGTCATGCTGAGGTAGAACCACGTGTCAGAAAACCAAGAAAGCCCCATAATGTTCCACAAAGGTTCGGAGGTTTGATTTGTTGTTGTTGCAGCATGGCTGGGAAATACCCCTTGAATTTCCAAGGCAATATCATTGAAGACCCTCCCCCGGATACAGGGATCCCAGGTAGTCACCCCAACATTGTGCCGGGGATGCCCGGCCCCATGGAACTCCGCACCCCATCCATCCCGAAAAGTCACCCCAAAAGTT
>BGPT01000781.1:505484-544074 GCA_003297045.1 Symbiodinium sp. clade C Y103 | reverse complement strand
AGGAGATAGGATCACATAGGTATGTGTAGGTACGCTTTGAGTATGTAATCTGCATACAATGAGTAGTAAACCATGTGTGAGGTATGCTATATGAAGCACATAAACAGGTTTTNGCTGTAAATAGCGTACAATTGGGAGCCGTCGACTCCCAAATGCTGCAAATAGCATGCAAATGCGAGGTTCGGGAGGTGGAGGGGGGGGGGGGGGGGGGGGACCATACCATTGGGGGGGGAGGGGGGGGGGTTGTGGGGGTCCGGGGACCGGGCTCATATATATATATATATATATGTGTGTGTGTGTGCACATATCTATCTGTATATGGTATGTATATACTTACATGTGTACATGTATAGTATAGTATATATAATATATAAAAATACACATACATAGTCATCCTGGAGCGGATTATGTAAATAGTTTTCAAACATCTTCCCTATGTTTCTATCTAAGATCCAGGATTAGCGGCGCACCTGCACTCGACCTTCGCAAAAAAAGGTCACACAAAACCTGCCAGGCAATGCCATGGGATATGATGGTTACCCTCTGGTAAACTAACAGTTGGCTATTGAAGCCATGGCCATAGAAAGCTCGTGGATTTTCCCATTGAATAGCTGGTGATGTTCCATAGTTTTTTGTGTGTTTACCAGAGGGTATCTATAATATGTTCAATGGATATTGTGGTTGTTAATATTACAGTACTGTATAGTACTATGATTCATTAATATTGTTGGTATTTTAAAATTTAATGTCCGTACTGTTGAAATGCCATCAATGTCACTGGTCACTGGCCAGTTCAGGTACCGGTTATTGGAGGTACCTACCCTATGTGAGGTCTACGTAAGGTGTACGGGGATATACACCCCACTTTCTATGGGTTTATATGGTACAGTCCCCCCATTTTGAGTACCTGAAATGACCCTTGATGTTCTTATTTTTTTTGTTTGAATATATTATGGATATTGTTGGTATTTGATGGTATTTGATGTCCGTACTGTTGATTGTCAAATCAGTATATGATCTATATAATGGTAAACCCAATAAACAATCCCCAAGTTCCGGTTTATGAAATTCGGTAGACCCGGTATACCCCTTCTTGGAATAATTGTCCGGCCCCATGTTATGGTTGATCATCGGGGATGCTTGTGGATCCGCAGCTTCCACTGCCTTGACCAAAGCTATGTCCACAAATGTCGGTGATGGTTCCGAGGCTTAAACAAACGTGATAAGCCGTATTCTTCCGTTTTATGCGTCTATGTGAGGGTATGTTTTTGAATACCCCTCTCAAATGGTAAAGTTGGGTATCAGGTGGTATGGCTTATTATTGGGCGTACCACACTTTATCACATCATGTAAATTGCTTGTAAGTGGGTTACAACTAGTTACAACCCCTTGAAACAAGGAATTGAAATCTTGGGACAACACCCGGTTGCCGGCCATGAATCCTCACTCTAGGGATCATCCCACATATTGCTATGGAAAATCATTATTTTTGAACGAAAAACTATCTACAATCTACAAATGGGCCATGGCTTCCAGTTCGCAAAGCGTTTACTGAACTGGAGGCTACAGTTTCAAGCCAAAATTGGGGCATCATTCCAAGGTGGTACTCAAACATGGCAACTGGACATCCCCTATGAATGGTGGACTTTCAGGCACACCACGTTTGATGACACCGGAGGGTCTGATTCTATTGTATAATCTCCCATTATGTTCAAAAGTTCAAAAGATTATTCCAAAATATCACTACCATTACCTAAGGTTCTCCATATGTTGTTTTTTTCAATAAACCACACATATCCCAATCATAATCCATTTGAACAAAAAAAAAAACGAGTGAAAACTGAATGAAAACTAGGCCCATCTAAGATCATCTAAGTGGGGAAAACTGAGGTTTTCTCGCGGTTTTCCAGATCCAACACATGGCAGGGCGACTCTAAAAACAACGCCCCGACGAGGTGATAGACATCCATCCCTCGGCCGAGGGAGCTCTCCTCATTGGGAAAAAATATCTAAGGCACCCACAAAAAATATGATGTGAATACGATTTGATGGAGGTTTAATGGTGATTTGATGGGATGTTAATGGAATATCACCAACAATAAATATATATATATATAACTGTTTTTTTTATGTGCAATGCGGTGGTTTTTTATTTCCCCCCATAAAAATGACGATGACTTAGGGATGGTTTACGAAATCCAGGTTACAACATGTATTAACCATCCAAGAACTTTGGGGTTGGACATGTCGTTTCAGATCCTGTCGGTTGATCAAACACGAATTTAGGGCTCAAAAGGACGTGCGAAGGCGCACAGCTTACGTAGAGCCTTGTGAACTCCCACCCTATACATCGCATTGTCAAGTGAAGATAAGAGAATTCCAACTACTTGTAAATATCATCATCATCAACAACAACAACATCATCATCATCATCATCATCATCATCATCATCAAACACTAAAAAGTATCTCAAAATGTAGAATAAACCTTAATAATGATTAAAAAAACGATGGGCTTCTGCTGTCCAAATCCTTCTTTCCTGCAGTTGCGCCCCTTAACACTTTTGAAATCTCATGGGGTTATAGCTCCTGCACTTTTCAGGTGATATATCATATATACAACTTCACTATATTTTGTCATTTTGAGCCACTTACCCTGTGGTAAACTAACATAACTATGGAAAATCACCATTTTTAAAAGGAAAATCCACTATAAATGGCCATTTTCAATAGCCATGTTAGTTTACCAGAGGGTATAGCTGTTGCTGCATGGATGTCTTAAGCATCCCCTGGGAAGCCCTGGGTCCCGCCCTGGGAAGCCCTGCGGCCCACCGTGAGTTCCACCAGATCGCGCACGTCTTCTCGGAAGAGTTCGAAGCGTTTCACCTACGCAGGAGGTCATGGCGGATGTACCCTCTGGTAAACATCCAAAAAACTATGGAAAATCACCAGCTATTTAATGGGAAAATCAACTATGTTATAAATGGCCATGTTCTATAGCTATGTTAAATTAGCCATGTTTGTGAATGGATTGGTTGATGGGAAAATCTCAANGGAAAATCTCAACCGGAAACATCCGGAAACTATGGCTTTTTACCACCAATTATAGGGCTTTCCTGTAGATTTTCCCTTCAACCAATCCAATGTGTTTGCGGATGTACCCTCTGGTAAACTGTTACACAACTATGGAAAATCACCAGCTATTTCATGGGAAAATCAACTATGTTATAAATGGCCATGTTCTATAGCTATGTTAAATTAGCCATGTTTGTGAATGGATTGGTTGATGGGAAAATCTCAACCGGAAACATCCGGAAACTATGGCTTTTTACCACCAATTATAGGGCTTTCCTGTAGATTTTCCCTTCAACCAATCCAATGTGTTTGCNGGAAAATCTCAACCGGAAACATCCGGAAACTATGGCTTTTTACCACCAATTATAGGGCTTTCCTGTAGATTTTCCCTTCAACCAATCCAATGTGTTTGCAGATGTACCCTCTGGTAAACTGTTGCACAACTATGGAAAATCACCAGCTATTTAATGGGAAAATCAACTATGTTATAAATGGCCATTTTCAATCGCAAACTGCTAAATTACCCGAGGGTATATGATGATGTATATCATATATATATATTGTATTTATCTCTAATATATTTATGTGGCATAGATGGGGTGTGTGTATGGACTGGTGTTCACATACGATTTTTCTATTTGAATCAGTGATTTCCATCTAGATGATGATCACCAGTGGTGTGACGCCATAACGCAAGTGGACATGGATATGGAAAATCTACTCTTGATAGATCTGATAGATGCTATAGATCATTCATATCTATGTTAATTTACAGGATGGCAGAACAAGAAAACCTAGTCAGAAAACATGAATACATCCCTGGCACCTCAGGTACTCGGGTATCAACATCCAATTTCAAAAACATCTTGAAGATAGAGGTCGCTTGAGTTCGAGGTCTGCGTCTCTCCATGTCAGCCACTTCCTACCAACATCTCTCAACCACTTTGTGGATTCATCGCGGGTTTCAGCACAGTGCAAGTCCAGTAGGATCATCCTCTCACTGCAGGAAAACCATGTGATATCATGTGAACCACGACCTTTTTTGTTTTGTTTGCTTCGCTTTCTCCTCAAGGGTGGAAATGGAGTACCTAAAAAATAGATGGTTCATTCGAAGTACAGCCAAACGAAGGGGGTCTCAGAGCCATAAATCTGCTTTGTCAAATACAGTACCTCCAAATTTCATGGTTACCCTCTGGTAAACTAACATAGCTATGGAAAATCAGCATTTTTAAGGGGAAAATCAACTATAAATGGCTATTTTCAATAGTTATGTGAAATTACCAGAGGGTATGTTCCCTCTTAAAATCGCCATTGGAATGGACTACACCATTTTTAGACTCCAGTGCGATGCCCCTTGGTCGATTGGCCATGCTACCACGCCACCCTCAACACCCCGTAACGACCACGACCACCTGCATCTCGAGGCGTAACATTTCCCGTTCGAGGCGCTGATCCTGGTCGAACTTGTAGCTCTCGCGGTTGTAGGAAAACAACTCCTCCGCAGCGCGTTGGCGTGTGAAACACCGCGATGGATCTCTAAAGGCGAGGAGAATTGTGGTATAGATTTCTTCAATGTATAGAAACTCTGTTAGTTGAACTGATGAAAATAACATTTCGAAACTGGATCATATGGGTTACCTGTTGGTTCCAGTGGTTTTTTGTTCCATGCACACACACCTAGCTTCGTGACGCCCAAAGATGAAGAAATTCTTGGGAACACTTGAGGCAAACGTATGCTTTGCTTAAATGTAAATGAATGTTTATGCAGGCGGTGTTGCGCGCATAAAATCTGGCCTTCCGAGATCCATTTTTGGTTCAGAAGATTATTGTCCCTTTGAAATTGACTTTTTTGGTCTGCCCCATTTTCAGACTGCAAGTTGACTATATATTCCATAATATCCCCATTGTACTTGATTTTATGCAATTCTATCACAGAAACAATCCAGATGTGAATCGTTAAATGACCATTATGTTATAGTCCCACAATATTTCAAAAAAAAAAACATGTTTCCAGCGACCTAACAAGATCTCGCCACAAAATACCCTATGATTGGTGGTTCACATCCCATATTTGATGTCTCATACGCCTATCTTGCATGGTCATTACAAATTCCAGGGGTCTCCAGAGTTGAGCCATTCCCCAACGTCGGCAAGTTAAAAACATGTCTGAAATCAGAAATAAAGTCATTTGGGTGAATCCGACCATGGAGCACCCCCGCATGTATAGTCAAGTCATCATCATTCTCAAACAGAGAATCCCAGTGAAATGAGCTGGATGATCATCCCTAGCTGGGCTTATTCCGTGTGTAGCTGGTGTAACACCAGTTGAGCAGTGTTCAAAAGTTACAACGTCATTCTATTTATAGAGTTCATGGATTATGACAATCCCAAACATATAGATATATATATATATATATAATGGTATATCTATACATATATATATATACATATAATATATATATAGACACACATTGTGGGGTCCCGGGGACCTCTAGTTCTAAATTGGTTTATAACCTCATCAAACTATCGAAATACTTCCCATAAACCCAACACTTCTTGCAGAGAACTAAACCAACAAACAGTTTTCCAACGGAGCCTCCACGTTGTATGGAATGGTCCAACGCCCAAACCAAGAACCAATCAACCCACAATGTGGGACACCGAAGATAGAAATTGTTGGTTTATAACTCCAATAGTTATGGCTTATGATATACATATAACATATTATAACATCAAATAACTATGTTAATGGGGTCTATAAACCAACTTATAACTGGGGTGCTAATCAACCGCTGATGTTAATCAACCCAGGTATTTTGAATGGCTCATCTCAAGATGAGACTCCCATAACTCTCCTTGGCCCCGAGGCCAATTGCCGCAAGGATTTCCACCATGACGACACGAGGATGGCAAGATGTGGACCTTGCACCTGCCACGTGATGCCCTTTGAGTTGGGGTAAATTGTTTCATAACTAGTGAGTGATGGGGATTTATGTAAATTTGAGGTTTGATCAACTGTTTATACTCAGAAAATATGGATTTTATTATAGCTCGTTTGTAAAAAAACTGGTAGAACATATGGATTTTACAGCTCATTTGTAAAAGTTGGTCAAGATACCTCCAATCACTGTTGGGCGTGTGGTGAATCTATGGTTAGCTAGGAATATAAACCAACTTGTAACTAGGCGGCCACACTTTGTGTAGGAATTACAGCCATAAATGGCCAACTTAACTGTTGGGTGAGGTGGTATCTAACCAACTTTATCTATGGTTATTACATGTTATGAGGGATTTATAAACCAACTTGTAATCGGTAGGTACCACCTCATGTAGGAACGGGAGACTGTTGAGTCGCGTCTTGATCCAGAGTAAAACGATGTGCTATAGGGATCATACTCTAGGGCCCAGAAAAGACCATTGATATTGGCTAAATTTAGGCTACAAACCATCCAATTTTGGGATAATTACCAAAGTCTCACCAAACCCAAACTGCACGGTGTTACAGAAACCTGAAGTTTGCATCCTCTTGCACTTTTTCAGTGTTTTGTTCTGCAACTTTTTCCTGAAAGCCAGGCTAGAACGGAAAGAACACCTGCTACCAATGATCAATCCTCCAAATTAGCACAGAACATCGATTTGTCTGAAAATCAAGACAGCATATCGGCTTGTGTGATGAGAACATGTTTGTATTTTTGGGATTCTTGGGCTTGTCATACACCTCGCAGTTTCCGCGGATAAACTGTCACTGTCACACCAAACCACAAAGAAGTGGCACGATCTGCCATCAAACTGAATCAATCACACTCTGGAGAACTGCTCAGTGCCTTAAAATAGATTTATTGTCTCCACTTCTCAACTTGCTACCTGCAAACCTTGACCCTTTTATCAGTTCTCTAGCCCATTGAACAAGACAAGCTGCTGCAATCTGCACCTCTGGAATGGGTTCAACGCAAGCCCGGGGGTGGCCGGAGGCTTTTCATAGATGTGCTTAGCTGGAACACTGCAAGGTCTCAGATTTCAAGCGAGTTTTTCTCATGATATCAAGCGTTCGGATATTTCAGTTCAGTAAAGGCACTGGGAAAATTGCATTAAAATTGCTTTGAAATTGGCTGACTGACTAATGTGGTATAGATGCATAGTAGACCCCATATTGCATCACAACTTTCCACGTTTACAATCACCCGCAACTACTAAATTACATTGTTGTCCTGGTATAGTCTGGTCAAGTATCAAGGTACCACGTTATGCGCCACACTGTAAGGGTGCTCCAAAAGGTGACAAAGTGAATTCCGAACGCGCAGCAGATGGCTGTGGTACTTTTTCCAATGCTCTCATCACGTCGTCAAGAAGTTGATCAATTTCAGGTATCCCCCAGTTTCAGACCCAATGTGTCTACACTTCATCTGTAGCCCTTTCAAGCGCTAGTCTCTGTGCTCAAATGGCTGAAAAGCACTGTCGACTTCAACTTCAGCCTCAGTCTGGTGATCCAACGTAGAAATGGAAAAGAACAAAAAAAAACATGTTTTTGAATTTGATAATTTCGAAGAAGGTTCAATGGATTGGTTAATGGGAAAATTTACAGGAAACCATGGTTTTTACCATCAAATATAGAGGTTTCCTGTAAAAATTCCCTTAAACCAATCCATGAAAGGTAAATCATCCAACTCAATGTGCCATGGCATGCCGTGGCCTACAGTTCCCGAACACAAATTCACGGTGAATCATCCCACCATCGTCCACGCATCCTTTTTGGCAAGCGAAGGTCCATCAACCAGCTCCGTACCTGCGACTCTTGATGACCGGGACCATCGTTCCCATGGAGCTGGCAGTGTTTGCCCATCTTGAGCGCAACACATGATCTATGGATAAAACATGGATTTTGAGCTTTGCCATCATGTGGTATTGTATTCATACATAGTGTACAATCCACGTTGCATACAGTACCTCCTAGAATTGAACAAATACTATAGTACCCTCTGGTAAGTGAACATAGACCCTGAAAATCACCAATTTTTAGTGGAAACCAATCTTCCAACCCCTATCTGCCAGGGTCTATGTTAATTTACCAGAGGGTAGTATATATTAGTGTTGTTTATTTTCCGCCATTACTAAACATCTCCTTTTGGATATTATACTATCATGTGGTTGGAAAACTCACTTTGTAGCTCCTTAGCTCGCTAGCCATTTTTTCGACTATGAAGACCCCTAGCTCCCAACAGCTCTCTCCATTCACCACTGGATAGCTAGACCCTCCAAATGCCCACACAAATCGTGTTTTACCACATAATTTTACGACTTTTGTCATTTCTTGGGCGTATTTGAGGGTCTATAGTCCCATGAAATCACATTAAATCACCAGAAATTCCCATGAAATCCCGTGTTATCTGGCCTTGGCTGCGTGCTGCCACCAAGGCTTCGACGCTACGATCCAGTGCCTTTCGCGTTGAATTGCTGGGCAACAAAGTATGATGTATGAATGGTGTATGATGTACTTTTTGTACTGATTTTTTTTACTATATTCCTACTATTATTATTATTGTTGTTATTGTTATTATTGTTGTTATTATTATTATCATATATTAAAATATTATATATTATATATCATTACTATTAGACTATTATCATTATATAATAATATATGTATATAATTATAATAATACATATACGAATCATTAATATATATATATATATATATAAATAAATACGATATACATGTATACCCCACGCATATTTCCCGTTACCCCATTGTTTTCTCATCTTGCTTTGGGTTTACAATTCGCGAGATTTGCTGGTCAGGTCGGCGAGCCGGTCATGGCGGCGAGCCCCAAACCTCGCGATGTAAGTTCCCATGTTGAACTTGAGCCGACTTGAGCCATGTTTTCATGTTGCTTGCCAATTTCAATTCAATTTCACTCATCAATACTCATCAACTAAGATTACTTCATATTACTTCTCCACCAAGTGATTATTCATCGAATGGTGACTAGCCAGTCATATTCCCCATGGGACATTCCCAAGTTCTTTGGTTGGAGCCCTAAAGCCAAGGTAAGAAGGGGTTAGGGGAATGCTGGATTTCAAGAAGCCTCATTTACCCTCTGGTAAACTAACAGTTTGCTATTGAAAATTGCCCATTTTGTTCAATGATTTATCTATTGAAATGGTGAGTTTCCATAGCAAATTGTTAGTTTACCAGCGTCTACCTGGCAACCAAATGTCTTATTCAAAGGTCTCGATGAAGGAATATTCGATAATCTTCGGAACTCTATCCTGAAAAAGACGGTTTCTTAACACAACCTACAGCCACGCAATTTGGGATACCCTTTGGATTTAACAGGTATCTGATATTACCCACCACAAGGGATTCCCGTCCACATCAAGCTGATGAACTGAGAAGTGCATGCCCATGTCGCCTGGCTGCCCATGAATTCAGATTAGATCCCACGAAATTTACTACCCTCCGGCTATTTAACAGTTCGCCATGGAAGCCATGGCCCATTTAGTTCGATGATAAACATAGTGATTTACCTATTAAAAATTGTGATTTTCCATGGGGAACTGTTAAATCACTAGAGGGTAAATCCAACTAAATGTCCATTCTGCTCATATCATGTCACCATTCTGGCTGTTTCCATCCTCCAATGGTTCTATGTCCAATTGTAATTTATCTTATCATTATAGGTAATCGATAAATAATCACTAGAGTCTGGGATCAATAAAAGATAAAACAGTAATTCATCACTAGATTAGTGGGATTTGTCTGTTCTATCTTTTTAGAGGGTTGTTATAAAGCCGATCAAATCTCATAATATCCCATCAAATCCCATTCAATCCCGACATATTCCACTAAATCACCCCATGAAATCCCATTAAATTCCATAGAATTCGAATAAGAACCCATTAGATGCTATTAAATCCCATAGTATCCCATTGAAGTAATCATGAAATCTCAAAATGTCACATTAAATCTAATTAAGTTTGCTAAAACTGATTAAATCACCCATTAAATGCTTGGAAACTTGCCCTACATATCCCTAAAACCTATGGATTACATCCACCCCAACCCCTCCTCCCACCTCCTGACAGGAACCAATGTTCACCTGCCAGCCTCTGGAGCCTGGCACTGAAAAAAATAGGAAAAAGGCTGTGAAACCTGGGGATACTGTGGATGGAAGCAACACCACTTTGTAGATGCTTTACCCCAATATAATCCCATATGTATACTATTTACAGTGGTTCAGAATGGTTCATAGCTATCTAAGAGCTACCAACTGGTGAAGGATTTCTGAAAATTCACGGCATAACCAGAAAGAAAGAGGGATTCTTGGATACTCCAAGTGGAGATTCCTTTCACCACGGTTATAGGATGTTATAGGAGTTCTATTCCAAATCATGGAGAGTTTAGTTCACCATGGTAGTCATAATTGGCTCAACAAATTTCGTTTAAGTGATATTCTTCACCTTAGTTGCCAGAGTGATACATCCAGTGGGCCCATGGCCATGACTGTTAAGGGCCAAAAACTGTATGGATTTCTGACTGTTCTGCTTGAAAAAAACAAGGGATTTGTATGGATTTGTGACTTTCGTACCAACAAACTATTTTGATTTATGTGGATTTATGACTGTTCTACTTGAAAAGAGGCTCGTGAATGTCAGATTTACTCGAAAGAAAATAGGTTGACCTGGTTGGTGGTTTTTAACCCATTCCAAAAATATTACTGTAATCATCTCAACCAATCATCCCTTTTGCACGGTTGAAAAACAAAACAATGTGGCTCACAAGATAGCTAAGCATATGGCTAGGATCTATGGGGGGAAGTATCTATACTTGGATGGGGTTACTAAGCAACAAACATAACGGAGGTTTCCGAGCCACCCATCTGCGACTGAAGTCAGTGATGTTTGGGGATCGCTCAAAATGAGGTAAAACCCTCATTTCGAGATGCCTATTTTCCCAAACAAGGGTACTTAATGGGCAATTTCATGGGCATAATCACAAAAACATCTCGAAATATCTCAAAATAATAGGAATATTCAAAGAGTCCCAAAATGATACAAATAATTCCCACAACATATCCCAAAAAAAAATCAATAATCCCAATGTATCATGTTTCATCCAATGAATTGCGGGTTTCAACAGGTACCCCACATTTCGAGTCGTTTCAAGGACCTGCACTGACCAGATCTGCAAAGGGCGGTTCCAACACATCCTGGCGCCGTGTCCGGTTTCGAGGCTGCCTCAGGGATGACCCAGGGATAATCATCTCTTAAGTGCAATAAATACAATGTGAGGCCCCCAAACGTTATAAGTTGGTTTATAAACCCCATGAAAAGTATAGTTATTTGCGTACCATAAACCATAGTGAAATTGGAGTTATAAACCAACTTAGCTATCTAGGGGGCCTCACATTGTAGGGATATTCATCATGTACATACCCTCTGGTTATTTAACAGTTCGCCATGGAAAACCACCATCTTTAAGAGGTAAATCATCGTGTTTATCATCTGTAAATGGGCCACTTTCCATGGCTGTGTTAAACAACAACATGGTATATACATATGTTTTTGCATGAATTTGTATGTGTGTGATATATACTTATACTAACCAGCTATGTGTGTTTCTTTCAGGGGATCCAAGATTGGCCATGATCAGAACCCTCTGGTGTCATCAAACACGTGGCTGGAAAATCCCCTATGAATAGAGGCTTCTGGCTGAGAAAATCATCAAACCAAATCGTGTATTTTCTATCAAACTACCTTTGATGACACCAGAGGCTACCTCGTTGCTATGGGTTACAACATGTCACGAATCCTGAAACTTTTGGGCGACATAGTGTCAGTCAGACCTCTAACCATGTGTTTCATGCGTATTTCGTGGTTTTGTGCCGCTTAAGACATGTCGTTTTCCCCACATTCCCCCAACCCGGGCTGCGGCGTTTGTTTTTGGTAAACACTATGAAACCGTTGATTCCCAGTTGTTTTGGTTATACTCTGTCCATTACTCGATCAATATCCCTATATTCATCCAAGCTTGTCTAATTGGTTCTATTGAAACATATCTCAAATGGGGGTTTCCTAAAATGGGGAAATCCCAAAAATGGATGGTTTATTTCATGGAAAATCCATTTATAAATGGATGATTTGGGGGTACCCCTATTTTAGGAAACCTCCAAATGTATCCCAGGTGTTATCAAAAACTATACTTGTAGTTCCCAATACATGTCCATTATACCACTCGTAGTTCCCAAGATATTTACTACTCATTAGTTTCCCCATTAACTCCCATCATATGTCCATTTATATCCACTATATGACAAGTATTTAAATCAGGTACCACGTGTTATAAATAGTGTAAACAAATACTTAAGGTAGAATCCCATTACGAGGGGTTAATTGGGATTAATGGAATAATAAAATCATATACAGTCCGTTAACATCCCATGTATTCTCAGAAACAATGGTATATTTCCATGATCTATCCGGTTTTATTGATATCCCATTAGTCTCTATCAATCGGTTGCTGACCAACTATTCAATATAATATCAATTTCAACTAGAATCTATTTGAATGGATTATTTACTACCGTGTGTTTATCCATTAATAACTTTGATTCCATTGATCATTATGTACTATTATGTCCTGGTTCTATCAAATTAATACCGCCACTATTTATTACCTTCCTGTAAATTAACATAGACCCTGGCAGTAATCGGGGTTGGAAGACTAGTTTCCACTAAAAATTGGTGATTCTTAGGGTCTATGATCATTTACCAGAAAGTGCATCAAATAATTATCATGTATAATTTAACATAGCCATGAAAAATGTCCCATTTATAGATGATTTATGATGATTTACCCATTATAGATGGTGATTCTCCACGCCTACGTTAAATAACCAGAGGGCATATTAATTGCCATCCCAGTTGCATCCCAGGTGCACCATTTCTGGTCCCCTCTCCGCCTCCGAAAGCCGCGTGAAGGTGCCGAAGCCTTGCGCCACGTCCTCTGCCCAGCAGGGTGCCTGGCGACACGCCAAAGGGTCCATGGCGAAACGGGGGGGGTGGCAGTCGGGGTAGTGTTCATGGGGAAAAGCTATAGGATTTCATCGGGAAAACTTTGGAGTTCATGGGGAAAATATAGGATTTTGGTGGAAAACCTAGGATTATATTGGGAAACCATGGGTCTATAGGGAATGATGGTGAAATCAGAGGATTGCGTGGGAGATTCTGGGATATTATCGAATTTTATTGTGATTCATGGCAATGTAAGAAACATGTCTTCCAGCTGAGACCCATCTGGTTCGATGATTCACTTGTTGAACATCGGTGATTTTCTATGGCTATGTTCAATTACCAGATGGTATAACATTATAACCATGGGGAAATGATGGGTTAAGCATGCGGATGTCAGAAAAAAATCCATCAATTGGGATACAATGGGGTGAAAACTCCATAGATTGTGGTGATTCTTGGTGTGATTTTGGCCATGTATGGAGCTAAATCAACTATACAACAAAGTATCTATATAGTTGTTTGTTGTCCGTTGTCCTCCTTCAAATTAAGGTCGAATATGCTTTAGTGACGTGACGAATGGTATAACCAATGTCAATTTAGATTCACATTTCCGGACGAACTGATGGATGTATACCTCAACAAGAAAAAAAGTATGATGTTGAGAGGACCATATTGAAGGATAAGACCTCGAAATTACACGTACCATATTTTCCTGGATTGGTCTAAGGGAAAATTGACAGGACAGCACGTTTTTCATCCAATTCTGACAAAACCATATACACCAATATAAATTCTGTGATTTAAAGCATACAACCACTAAAAATACATGTATACCCTCCGGTAACCAAACATGACATTGGAAAATGGACCATTTATAGATGATATTTTCCCATTAAAACCTCCATCTATAGGGATTTCCCAGCTTGCCACGTTTGATTCCCGGAGGGTAAATACATTGATTCCACATGAATTTCACCATCCCATGACTGCTGGAAGTTGGGCTTGTTGAAGTTTGAATTTGGGCGATGGAACCAACAATCAATGGATTGGTTTAAGGGAAAATTGAAACCGGAAACCCCTCTATTTGATGGGAAAATCAATGCTTTCCGGTTAAAATGTTCCCATTAACCAATCCAATGAAACAACCAGAAATGATAAATTATGATAGAATATATAGCTTCAATGGATAGAATATAGTTAGAATATGCTACAATGAGGAGAGAAGTTAAACACCCCAAAGATGGGGACTTCTACAACTCAAGATACTCAAGATGGGAATAAACAAACCTCAAGTAGAAAACCTGTGGATAATCTAGCAGCCAATACACGGACCAATCAACCTTGCCATACTTTACACACCCGTTTGGAAATCTAACATAGCTACGTATGAACCTTATCGACCTGGATGGTTTAATCTTCCTAAAGCCTTCGTTCATTCTTTTGGGATCCCCTGTTTTAGCAGTTGGGACCAAACATATCACATAGACATGACATGCATGATATGCAAGAGAAAAGGTATAGACATGTGTCTATGATCTATCTTCAATGTTATTCGATATGCACACACTTCATCTATAATCTATAGCACTATTATATTTATATATATATATATATTCACAAACCATCAAAATGACACAACTGGGGCAAATGGCAGAGGAATCCTCCAGTTTCTCGCTCCTTTCAAGCTTTCAACTGTTCTGCTTGTTTTGCGTTCGCTGCGTTCTATGTACATTGTGCCACTGGTGGAACCTCATCGCCTCCTTGTCGGCTTCTGTCCTTGGAATTGTTGAAAAGGTCAGGGTGCAATTCAACGAATGAGAACTAACATATTCCTCATAGACACCCCCCTTTCTGGTGGATTAACCAATGAGAAAATGTTAAAAAAAAAAAACAACCATTTATAGTTATAGTCATAGTTGACACATATCCCATTTAACAAGTGGATTCTCACATTAGATTAGCCCTGGGAAAATCAAAAAAATCATCCATCAAAACTCATCAACTCCAGGTGTCCCTTGGATCCCAGTGACTTCTTCTCCGCCATCGCTCCCAAGGCTGCCATGCCCAAGGCCGCTGCGCCCAAGGCCACCCCCTCCGGGCCCAAGTCTTTCAAGGCCTCGGTGGCGGGGCGAAAGGCGTCCTCCATCTGCGAAACCGCCTCGAAATCGGCCAAGGTCTTGCCTGGAACTTGGATCCAGATCCCCAAGAATTCTTGGGTGAACATCGGTCAAGCCATGAAAATAACTGCATGGTTTTTTTTCTTTATATTTTCTAGGTGGAAAACGATTCAAAGTCCCTTCTCTCCCCAGCGCCCGAGCGTCCTTTGAATCCCTCAGCTGGCGCGATCAAACAGCCAGGACGTTTGCGCACGATGCGCAAGGCTTCCGCAGGAGATTGTCCATCGGATGCTGCGACGTCCAGCATCGCTTTCCACGAAGCCTTGAGATTCACCTCCTGCATTGCCAGAAGTAGCGGCCTCGGTTGCGAGTCAAAATTCCTGAGACCCAGTTTTGTGTTTACTAAGAGAGATATGGAAAATCGCATGAATATCATGAATGTCCATGGTTTTTGACCGTGACAGCTCTATTTCATGGTGGATCCTTCAGGGTTTTCTGAAGTCACTTCACGGTGATCTCAAGCGTTGTTCTTGTGTTTCGAATCACTGAATTGCAAAAAATATTGAAATCACCATCAGAAGAACAGAAAGAACCCATATACATGTGATCATGTGTGTATGTATATATATATATATACATATGCACCAGACCCTACCACCCCTCCACCGTATGGGATACCCCCCTGCCCCCTCCGTGGTAGTGGCTGTGGCGCTGCGGGGTGGTACTTATGTGAGTTGGTAGTCAACTGATATTAGGTATACAGTATTGAGACTTATGTGCAGGTTGTATATACGTATACAGGTATATAATCATGCAATGGGCAATGTAAAAGGTGGGTACTACGTTTTATAAGGTATATCATAGGTATGTAGTGTTGGTCATGTAGTGTTGGGTATGAAGTGTTAGTTACATTGTATATACTATATAGTAGTGTTAGGTACGTGTGCTAGGTATGTAGGTATCTAGTGGTGTTAGCTATATATGGTATACATATATATATATATATTTGGTATATGTAGTATATGTATGTATATAAGTTATATATTTGTGATATGTGTTAGGTGTGATATGGATTAGATTGGTACCGGGCATATGTTCAAAAACCGTTGAACATCCTCTTTTGAGACAAGAACACATTAGAAGAAAATACTTGAAATCATCCGTATGGATCTAATTCACCGGATAAGACTCAAGACTAACCAAGGGCAATCTTCCCCTTCCAAGTACCTGGGGGTGCTGTTGGGATTGTTGATCTGTACAACTATGGAATTATTAACGCGTCTGGGGATATGGGGCCCCTATTGGGATGAAATCTTGATTTAGTTCACTGGCAAATCATCATGTTCATTCATTTTCCCATCGACTTTTTAACTTGTCATGGCTAAATCCCAAATTCGTCCACCTAGTTCCATAAATAGTAGGGCCCCCAAACCTTATAAGTTGGGGATAGTTGGTAAATAACCCCATCTAACTAGCCCGATATTTCTTCCAAATCAACCCAACTTGTTTTTTTTGGTGAACTTATCCAACAAACAGCTGTCCAACAAGGTCCCACATGGTAGCGGTTATATATATATACTCATATTTGTACATATATTATTATATATTCCATTTTGTGGAGCCACTACCATAGTTATAGCCCCGAAACGTGACAAGTTGGTTGTAACCCCATCTGACTATAGATAGATCCCCCCTCGACCCAACAGTTTTTAAACATTATTTTTGGCGAACTAACCACCCAACAGCTACCCAACGCGGGCCCCGTTCCAGAGAAATTATCCTGCACCCGCACAGTTATTGGCCCTCAGCAGTTATGGCTGTAGGGTTACAAGTCCTGCCCCCAAAGGTTTGAAATATGATCTTAAATAAATTTACAGGGGATTTTCCAAACCACTCATAACTGGCTAAAGGCTTACCCTCTGGTAATTTAACATAGCTATTGAAAATTGCCATTTTTAGAGTTGATATTCCCATGAAAAATGGTGATTTTCCATAGCTATGTTAGTTTACCAGAGGGTAAGGGCTACTGTCAGATCCCACGTCGAATCCCGGCGTCTCGCGCAGGACCAATCCCAAGGCCTCCTCGCGTCCCACGGTTTCCCCCAGGCTTTGGAAGCGTCGCCGTAGATCGGCTTCGCCACAGGAGGTGCCCAAATAATCTGGACGCTCTTTGGCCATGACCTGCTGTGGGAAAATTTGAAAACAGGGTATGAAAACCGGAGTGAAACATCAAACACTGCCATTCATAGATGATGAACGATAAATTCTGGATCAGTTGGTTTTGAAGTAGTAGAGCTATATTGCTCATTGCGAATTGACATATTGTTGCATGGGGCTCAAAACCAACTTTTAACTAGGGGGCCAGCACTTTGTAGGGAAAACTTATTTCTTAGAAAATGCATGGGGAAAAACCAGCAAAAATGGTGGAATCAAACCCCTCCCGTCAGATCACCGCAGCAATTGAGGTTTCTGTGTTGGTTGTTCTGGGGTGTCCAAGTCGGATGCGTGAGAGATTACAATCATATAATCCAATCTTATAGGTGGGATATACCCCAGCAACATGTATGTATGTATGTATGTATGTACGTACGTACGTACGTACGTACGTACGTACGTACGTACGTATGTATGTATGTATGTATGTATCTATGTATGTATGTATGTAAGTATGTATGTATGTATGTATGCATGCATGCATGCATGTATGTATGTATGTATATATTGTATATACGTATATATGTGCTCAGCGACCTCCTCACGACCCGCAATTTCCTTTTTTGTCTTTGCTTTGTCCATTCAGAGTTACCAATCTTTGCCATAGAAAAGAGAATAGTGTTACTTGACCTTATTCATATTCATGTTGGATTTCTGTTTAGTTACTTTTCTTTGTCCAAGAGGGGAATGGCTATTTATTGACTTTCCGGTGTCCTTGGTTGCAGATCTAAGAGTTTTGGAGGCGTCACTGGAACCTGATGTGCGGAGGAATGTATAGGTCGGGGGTGCGGGAGGAGTGCGGGGGCGAAAGGGTAGGGGGTGGGGATTCGGAAGGAATGCAGACGGGTTGGTCACGGGTTTGAGTTCCGACCCGGTTTTTTCCATATTGTTGTTGAACAAATCTTGAAAAGTTGGATCAGAGGTGTATTGAACAACCTGTGATTTTCCAAAGCTAAAGTTCATGTTCCCATCACTTCCCATCGATTGTTTTTTTTTGATATTTGAGGGTGTTCCTTCAAAACACAGTGTTTTTGACTCAAACCTAGGGTTTGAGTGAATGATGTTCCAAAACACGGTGTTTTGTGGTCGACCCCGCATATTTCCAGGGTTTGGATGCGCAGGGTGTATATATAATATGTATATATATATATATATATGTATATATGTATATATATATATATATGTGGGGGATTGTGGGGGGTTCTTTACATGGGAGATCCCCCAAAAACTATGGGTTTCACTACTAAAACGGTCTAATTTTGGATGATGCGGGGTATCACCATTTTAGGAAATGCAACATATACATGGGGTATTACCGACTTGCTGAGATGCACCACCTCTGGTTGGAAAAGGAATGAAGCCATCAATCAGCCTAGGTTATTCCAATATTATTCCCATTACTCCATGATATTCCTATTCTGAACGGTAAATTGCTCGTAAAACCCAGCTGGTGTCCTATGTTTTCTTTGCCTTTCCCAATATAGAGGTTTCCGACAATTGGGATACCTCCAAATCATCCACTACCGTCCATTTTGGGGTACCCTCATTTCTGGAAACCTCCCATTTGGACCTCCGGAAACTTTTTTTTGAACGCTGCCACTGCTTCATCTGCTCCAGGTGCCAGCAAAATCCCCATGCTTTGAGTGCGCGGGGCACAGGATCCGGGTGTCGAAAAAGTCGCAGCCCATGGCGCTAGAAGGACGATCCAGAAGATCAGCTGCCATGGGGTCCTCAACTTGGACTTGGACACCTTCATCTTGAGCCTTGTCAGGCGTTGAAAAACATGTTCGCTGCAAGCCATGGATCCCAGGAAAAGCAACGACTGGGGGTCATTGAAATGATCATCCCAGGCAGACTTGGGGATTGTGACCATGGCATTGGGTTTACCACATTATACCCGCCAGTAAATTAACATAGACCCTCGCAGAATGGCTTTGGAAGAAGAATGTGTCCACTAAAAGTTGGTGATTTTCAGGGTCTATGTTAATATACCAGAGGGTAAATGGTGCAATAATGGTGACTTACTCAACGTATTGGCTTGGCTGAAAATGTGTGGATTCCCGTTGCTAGTTCCCCAATATACGTTGCCCTCTTGCAGTCTAACCTGGCAAACACACAATTTCAATGAGAGTCGTTTCTTGACAGCTGAAAAAATGATATGTTCCGTTCCCATGTTTGTGATGTTTGACAAAATTAAAAAAACAGATGGCTGGTTGAATACCAATAATATGCTCTGCACCGGAAGAGTGCTTTTGTTTACCATGACCCTTTCCCACTTTCTCGGATACCATTGATAGATATCATATGATACAGTACAGCCCTTCTACTACTGTAACCTTGAGAATCACAAGCCGCTTGCATCATTTCAGTAGAGTTGCTGTGTTCCTCTGACCTTTTCCATCCTTTTCCCATTTTTTATCCATGTT
This sequence comes from Symbiodinium sp. clade C Y103, assembly GCA_003297045.1. Taxonomy (NCBI): domain Eukaryota; class Dinophyceae; order Suessiales; family Symbiodiniaceae; genus Cladocopium; species Cladocopium sp. clade C. The sequence goes on along the minus strand of BGPT01000781.1, from coordinate 524,232 downwards.
CATCCGTTTTTTCCCCATGTTTTTCCCCACATTTTGTGAACCCAAGGCTACCCCCAGGGCTTACCATCGTCGAGGCCAGCAGAGCGAAATGGCACAAAGCCACACCGCTTTCGAAGGCCGAACTGAGGACAGCCACTGCACCTGGGGAACTGAGGTCCCTTGGTTTCTACCCTCTGGTAAACTAACATTGCTATGGAAAATCACCATTTTTCATGGGAAAATCCACTATAAATGGCCATTTTCACTAGCTATGTTAGTTTACCAGAGGGTATTCTAAGAAATGACAAGTACCGTAATCATTATATAATTGTATGAGAAATAGGGAATATGGGTAGGGTTTTGAGAGATTCTTGAAGCAAGCAATCATGTTTTTTAAGACGCTGATAAGATTGATGTTTAGGATTGTTTAGGGTTGTAGTGGAAAAAATCCCACTTATATTTGTCATATCCCAGTCATTGGGAATAATGGTTGGGGTATCCTTAGATTTCCACGACAATCGTCTAGGGACTATTGGCGGGTTACCAAATGGGATGATCCTCCAAGTAGACAGTAATTAACCCTCAATAAACAACTGGGTGGAATAAACCATGAAAAACGCCAGGTTATGTTCGAGGATCTAACCCAGTTCCTAACATGTCCTAAGCAGTTAACTAACCCGATGACTATCAGAATGGGCCATTCAGGGATTGGTAGATTCAATCACTACTTTTCTTTGTCAAAATCCAGTTCTCTCATTTTTCGGAGCTACTACCCGGCACAAGATCTATATAGATTTTCAGCTTGGTATGACACATGCCTGTTTACAACAATGCATATCTATATCTATATATATATATATATGTATATATATATATATGTATACACATTTATGGCAAAAATATATACAGGTGCGTATGGTATGTTTAATCTAGCTGAAAAGTAATAATTCACTATCTGAAGCATCTGCGGCAGCTTTAGCACAATCAAAGCACACGTATACAAGATGTATATCAACACACCCTATTGATATTTAACAGTTCGCCATGGAAGCCATGGCCCATTAATAGATGATTCATGGTGATTTGCCTATTAAAGATTGTGATTTTCCATGGCGAACTGTTAAATAACCAGAGGGTAATTCACTAATTTGAAAATAGTTGAAATAGGGTCAGCGATTCTCGGATCATTCTCCGAATACTCACCCAGTGACGTCACGATGTGAGGTCATTATGACCTCTAGTCTTCTAGCTTTAAAATAGACTTTATTGACTACTGCTATCTGAGCAACGATTATAGCATTTGATATAGAGTGATATTTACATAGTGTCAAACTAATTCAAACTAATTATATTTATATATGCCACCCCTATAGTGAAGTACCTTACACCTCACACAGCACCCTCCTACTATTTTCCCACCATTTTCCCAAAGAACTAAAACAGTGTGTTTGTTTATGGGGGTACCAACATGTACCAATTGTATATATATAAATATATATGTGATCATTATTATCGTCTTGCTAATACTGCTATTTACTATTTCTACATATATAATGCATATCATCATTCATGGTTCTACAATGATATATATATATACATATATACCATATTAAACCATCTATATAAACCTCTCCAGTTCAGACGATGGTTTTTATTCATGATAAGCCGTTATTTTCATGGTTTCTCTTTTGGTTTCATTGTCAGTAGTATCATACATGGTGTCAGAATGATAAACCTGTCAGTTTTATGATGATAAACCTGATTTGCATATTACTATTATACTATGACTATCTATTACATAGTTACATAATGTTACATATAGTTAAGTTACATGATGTCACATGTTATTATTCATGTTTTGAATATTGTGAAACCAAATGAAACCATTCAAAAACTCCCTGGTCACTTTACCAGATCCCTCCGAAAATTTCGCACCAAGCTCTCCGACCACGTTCTTCCGCCCACTTGGCCATTGCCGCTGTCTGCTCCAGGCCTCCGTGGTTGAAGGTGCCATTCTTGGGCTCTGTTGGTGGAAGGGGTGGTACATATATATATATATATAATATTCATTTGATTGGTTGAAGGGACAATTTGCAGGAAACCATGGATTTTCCGATCAAATATAGAGATTTCCTGCAAATTTTCCCTTTGACCAATCCAATGATATATACATTTATATTAATATTGATATGTCCCTCTGGTAATTAAACGTTGCTATTGAAAATGGCCATAGAAATAGGGAATTGTCCCATTATAAATTGTGATTTCCCATAGTTATGTTAGTTTACCAGAGGGTATCGTTATTAGGGTGATTATTACTTTGATTACTATTGGTATGAATAAACTATCATGATTATCATTATGACTATTACTTATTATTATCATTATTCTATATTTATGCAGTATACACTATATATAATATATTATCATGAGTATTATTACTATTACTATTATTCAGTATCTATTGTTGTTGCTATCATTGCTATCATTATTATCACTATAGTTATTGTCATTTTGACTATTAAGTATTACTATGTAGTCTTGTTATTCTATACATTATACATAGCCAACAATAATACGGATAGTTTTCCGCATCCTTTCCAGGTTTCCAAGGTATTTTCTGCATCTTTTTGGATGCCCCCGGTTTTGCCTACTGTTCACCGTTAATATCCTTGCATCTGGAAGAACAATCATCCTCTATCACTAGTATAAAAGAATGTCCATTCTGCTAAGATTTCCAATCACAAAGGAAAACACATGGAAACATCATTTAAACATGTTCGTAAGCAAACACACATGTTCGCATGTCAAATCATATCAACATATCCGAGGTTGTCTCACAACTTGCAAAATCCAAATCCATCCAAATCCATCAACAATACTTAAATTTCTTGGCCATGAATTCTTAAACTACGGACATCCAAATCCACCAAGATCCAAAATCCAAACCTCCACATTTTCTTTGTTGTACCCTCTGGTAATCAAACATAGCAATGGAAAATTCACCATTTATAGAGATTTTCCCATTAAAACCTCCATTTATAGGGGATTTCCAATTGCCACGTTTGATTACCGGAGGGGAAATTGGATAAATTGGGTGCCCATCACGACTTGAGACCACGCAGAGGGCCACCACGGCACCCTGAAGAGACGGCTTCAGCACTAAGGCTTTGATGGGCGCCTGAAAATTTCGCTCAAAAACACGGAGGGTGGCCCCAAAATTAATGGGGGGCCCTTTGTCTATGGCCAGATTAGTGAACGATGTAACGATGGGGACAAATGGAAAGCATATATGGCAAATCTATGAGAAAAAATTAGGAGATGTGGAGAAAATATGGGTTTCTCATCATATTCAATGTTTCTCTATGGCGTCACCCAAAAAGGTCTGGACAAACCCAGGGAATATCCCAATAACTTTACTAGTAATTTTGAGGAGTAACACAGTTGTGTGGCTGAGGGCAAGAAACTGATTCAAGTGAGAAGGCCGTGATTTCAAAACAAATGAGGGATCCTTCACTGTTCGCTTAGTGTTGGCTATATTACACAAGGGCATCGCAGCATTTTCATAGGCAAAAACATTAGGAGAAATGTCGGAGTACACATATCATCAAAAAGTTGAGGTTCAAGAAACAGGAGGTCTAGAGGATGGGCCAAAGTCTATCATGTTCATCATGTGATCGTATTGATTTGGGGAAATCATATCCAGCTATATCCAGCTATCTTTACCGGTATTTTTGTGTTTTCAGATCAAAGGCAGGCTATCAGTCTGGAGCTACCGGAGGATTGGACACTCGCGGGCAAGTAGCAAGCCACATGTCACATGTTGATACTATCTTGATACTATCTTAATAACAATGAAGAATACGGGGAGGATCATCCCACCGATTGTAACTGGTTGGTAGCCATAGTTATAAACCCTTCATAAACAGGAAGTCCGCCTAGAAACGGGGACTTACGAACTAGGCTTCTTAACCACAAACACGATTCGTCGGCTGATCCTCCGAGGGGAAAACAACACTGCCCTATGGTAAAACATGTGTGATTTCCGACCGCTAGGCCGCTAGGTTAACGTATTACTATTTTGGAGACAACAGCAGGAAAAAATTCTCGAATTCTAGAATCATCTAGAATCTATAGATATAACTTCAATGGATACAGAACCTAATACAACTTTGTTGGGAACACAGTAATTAGTACATAGTAAGAATTACAACTGCCAGCAATAGGTAAAATGGTGGTTTCCCCCTCAGTCCCTTCGACCAGCTCCTGAGCAAAAAATGCCGAAACATGCCGAAACCCAGAAAGTCACAACGTTTGAATAGTCAGATTCATGCGGTTTGAGTACATGCAATATCAGAAGCTTTGCTAACATGCAAAGAGCTCATCTGATAACAGAAAAGGTTTACACAATCTTCGGATTTGGGATTTGGGTTCTGTCTGAAGTAGGGCACCCCTAAATCCCATGATTTATGATCGCTTTCACAAATAACAATTTCACCTTTGTCCAAGATGTCAGAAGCGGTCATTTGATAGATAATTGGCGATCCGCTTTGAAACAGTGGCGAGAACAAGCAGGGAATCTATATACTTGGAACCACAAGAACCCTTTCCCTCTGATTCTTGAGGTTGCAGTTCCAGTTGTAAGTGGCTATATAACCACAGTTGCAGGGGATATATTAAAGTAAAGCTGATCGGGGTTAATATTATGGTTCTTCCCACGTTTAACCCCAACTGCACCATCAAGTAGTAAACACCCAGAAAGCTCAGTTCATTCCCTTCCCACAGAACCTTGCAATTCTCCAAATCCTTCGTGCTGACGATGCCCTGTCGATACTGTGGAAGCAGAAAAGGCCATGATTCAACAGCCTTCTAAATCCATGTGTCCAAACTTGACATTCGAACATAGCTTCATTGATATAATTCTTGTTGACCAGTAGGTATCATTATGTATCCCATTTCTGAATATTTCTGATGGTTTGTACCCACAAAGAACTTTGAACACCAACTCTTCCCCAACCATTCTTTGCCCAGCAAAAATAAACGCCCATTGCCTATCATAAAGAGGATAGCATAATTTTTGTTCGCCGTTATACCATTACATGATATTACATGCATCTCATTTCGCCAGGGTTTGCCTTCATCAATCATCAGTACATCACACTTCAAGTGCACAGAATTAATATACCCTCTGGTAATCAAACATAGCTATTGAGAATGGCCATTTATAGTGGATTTTCCCATTAAAAATGGTGATTTTCCATAGCTATCTTAGTTTACTAGAGGGTATATACCCTCTGGAAATCAAACATGGGAATGCGAATCCACCCATTTAGTTCGATGATTTTCCCAGCCATAAACCTCGGCGCAGGGGCGATGTCCTATTGCCACGTATTTAGTTACAACTGCTGATATCCCCACTACTGGATTTCTTGGACCCGAATGTTATTTTGTTGTCATATGCAAAATTTGGAATAAGAGAAAGTTGCTCGATGTGGAGTATTGTACTGCATATCTAAATCTATAGCTATAATATATATATATATAATTTATATAATTTATATCTATACATCTTTATCATTTATATATATGTATTTATATATGTTTTTATATATATATATATATACATATGTATGTATCTATAAATGAGTATATATAATCATATGATATAAAAACATGTCGTAATCATGTCGTATTATATCCAGTTCCCATCATTTTGGCATTTTCAGCATGCCTCAGTGAGGCTCTCGTCCACAGCAAAGGCCAACCGTCTTTGAGTCTTCTCACTTAAGACCTGCGAGGCTCAAACAAGCGACAATCACATCCTAAACGTTGCTGGTTTTAAGGGGAAAATCATCGGAAATCATGGGAAACTACGGGAAAAAATGGGAACTCCATGACAAGTGGAGGTTTATATTTGGGAAAATCATCGCATTACATTGGGGATTTTCAAGCAAACCATGTTTGATTACCAGAGGGTAAGTTTCATTTCCGATAATCCCTCTCAAAAATGTGGTTAAGGGACATGAATGGGTACCATTCAATACCAAAGATACCACTCTTCACCAATTCTGACGGTGCATTGAAATTTATACTCCATGTTTTCCGCCACGACTAATTCGATCTACGTCCAAAATCAGGTTTCAAAACTTTCCAAAACCCATGAACACATTGATGACCTTGAACTCCGAGTGACAACACTTTTTAAAATGCTATCCCCGCCCGTCCCCACCCCCAATCAGGGCACCAAGCCATGCAATGGGTAATCCTTTCCTTGCCCTTATGTAATTACCTGGTAAACTAACTTGTATGGAAACTGGGCCATTTATAGATGATATACCGATTTATCTATCAAAATGATGATTTGATGTTCAATAGCTATATGGCTATATATTTTTACCCTCCAGTATATAATCATACAATCCCCTACTTATAGATGATTTCCCAAAAAAAGTATCTATTTCTGGTTGATTTTCAATTGCCATGTTTGATTACCAGAGGGTATATGACATGTCCTTACTGCGAGGTCAGCCTATCCCGAAGCATCGTGTCCCACTGGGTCACTGGTCACCCCCACAGCGGAGTGGATTTGGAAGTCGTTACTGTGGCGATTCCCATCGGGTTATTTAACAGTTTGCTATGGAAAATGGACCATTTCTGGATTTTCTACTTCTATTTGCCTATTCAGAATGGTGATTTTCCATGGCTATGTTCAATGGCCATATAAACTCTTCCAAGATGTTCTAAGAAAAATCTGGTGTTCGAGGTTTTGTTTGTTTGTTTCCCTACACTTATATAGAAGCTTCTAAGGCCTGTGGTTCAGGCTGCAGGCTGAAACATGGTGAAAAGTGAAACGACCTGGTGTTCCAGGTATCAACTCAGCTTCAAAATCGTGAAATATCGTGAACTGTGTACAATGTGGGGCCTGCGCTGGATAGCTAAGTTGGTTTAGTCTACGACATTAACTGTTAGGTAGATGGAGAATAGAACTATAGTTAGACGGGGTTATAAACCAACAAACATAAGGTTTTGGGGCTTCACTCTGTACAAACTCAGTCTTTTTGGGTAACATTTTGGCGGGCCCCGCGGCCCCTCATTTGGACAGATTCCTTGTATGGCCTGGTGACAAAACCTGACCATGATCCTCATGAATGGGCTCGTCCCATCTACGTCGTGGGGCCCCCATTGGTCTATATTATAACCCATCTATATAGTTATAGTTTTATTCCCCATAAACCATGGTTATTGTATATATATATATATATATGTATATATCACTATATATATACTATAAACTAAAAGCAAACTTCGCTATCTTGGGGTCCTACAAAGTCCCCCAGTTTGGAATGGCTACAGTACCTTTTCAGTTCATGAAATCCATATGAGGACTTGAAATCACTATTTTGAGGAAGAAACTCCAGACCCTCCCCAAAATTCACATAGACCCTGAAAATTGACAACTTTGGGAAACTATATGAAGGTTTCCTGAAATGGGGGTATCCCTAAATTATCCATTTTCATAGGATTTTCTACTATAAACAATCCATTTTGGAGATCATCTTCCAACCTCCTTAATGTGACAGCTCCCTATCCCGCCCGCAGTTTTTTGGTGAATCCCCGGCCTCCCAGTGTTGCAAGAGTTGGGGGCTCTTCTCAACTGGTTCCTGGCCGGGCCGAAGCATGAGATGTTGATGTGGATAGGTTATGACAGCTTCGCAGATATATATATATATATATATACATAGTTGATTTTCACAGCCATAGAAATGCTATACATCTCCATTTACAGTATATATAATGAATTTCCCATTGCTATGTGCGATTGCTAGGGGGTAGCTACTGTATATCTCCATTCCCACCAGCAGCTCACCACAAAAGTGGCCTCTAAATATTCGGTGATTTGCAGCGCTTGCTCGTCGAGGTTGTTGATGAAAGATGCAGCCTGCAGAGGCCAAGGCCATCCAATTGCCATTTGGTTACCCTCTGATGGGACATGCAACACCAACTAAATGTACCCTCTGGTTATTTAACAGCTCGCCATGGAATAGCTGGCAAATTTTGGATCATTTTCCCATTAAAATCATCAAAATTTCTATTTTATAGGGCCTTTTTCCATGGCTATGCTAAATAACCAGAGGGTATATGCTTGAATATGTGTCTTAATGATCTTAATGGGACAATAATCAATATGATGGATTGTCCAAGTTTGATTACCGGAGGGTAGTTTGCGAAGCGAAAAAAAAAGGTACTGGGTTTTATCGAAGTAAATGGGCCACGGTTTCCAGTTCGCAAAATCTTAAATCACCCCATGATGGACCCCATGTTCCCATTGCTGAATTTCCCATACAATCCCATGAAATACTATGATGTTCCCATAAAATTTGAAATCCCATAAAATCACATTCATGAAGTCTTTAAAAAAAACATCCTGTTAGATCCCAATAAAATCCCATTAAATCAGCCATATAATCCAACGCAGCCTGCTCCAAGCTCCACGAACGATTCGCATCCAGGCGTAATCTGGCCTACCGCCGTGAATGGCATGAAGAGGCTGGGAAATGATGGGTAAGTGATGGGCAAATGATGGGTACATGATGATTTTTACTAGGGAAATTGATGATTTAACTATATAGGGAAATTGATGATTTAACTAGGGAACTTGAGGATTTAACGATGGAAATTGGATGTATACCCTCCGGTGTCATCAAACATGGTTTGCTGGAAAATCCTCTATTCAGTTCGGGGATTATCTTAACTACTAGTAGAAACCTCCACTTAGTTCGCGGATTTCCAATTGCCATGTATGATTACCAGAGGGTAAATGATGGGTAAATAATGGCTGATGTTTAAGAAAAAGGCAAAGAAGGTATCAAATGAAAAATATTGAAAAACAATGTGTATACATATATATATATATAAATACATCAATGGGTTCCAGAATGATGGTTCCGCTATCCGCAAATACTTGCCAATGATGTCCCAAAATGGCCAAACTTGCGACCATGGACCGTGGATGGTACTTGGGGTTGCATCACAGTTAGTCGTTTATGATTAATCTATAATATTCTATAATCCATATTTCATCCCATATATAGTGGGGATATGCATATATATATATATATACACACCCTCTGGTGAATTAACATAGACCCTGAGAATAGCTATTTTTTAGAGGAAACTCATCTTCCCATCCCTATCTGCCAGGGTCTATGTTAATTTACCAGAGGGTATATAACCTTGGGATACCTTGGGGCTTTCACCCATTTAGCAAGTGGTATGCCCCAAATGGCCCTCGACCTGGGGTCGCTTCGCCAGAAGCAGCTTCGCCAGCTGGTTGGTTCGCTGGGCGTCCTGGAGTCTCCAAAAATTGTAAGATGGTGTGGGATAGAATTTCAAGGGTAAGGAAGAACATGTACCCTCTGGCAATTTAAGAGTTTGCTATTGACAATGGCCATTTATAGTGGATGATTTCCATAGCTATAGTTAGTTTACCAGAGGGTAAACCGTGAAATATGGAATCCCGATGTAGATTTCGATGGAATCCCGATCTATTTTGGTGATCTTTCTCCAAGTTCTGTGATATTTGATGCGAACATCATTTTCGGGGATACTTACCGGGATCCGACTAACCAACGAATTGGATGATAAATTTGGGTGCATCTCAAAATGAGAGATACCCCAACAATACCGGGCTCACTTTCTCAGTATCCAATCATCCAAGGGGCTCAAACATCTCTAACTCAAGCCATGTGGGTTTGGTACCTAAAAAATGAAGGGAAAAGATCAAATTTTGGTTTATCAATGTTTATCATCAATCATCCCCATTAAGATTCTCATTTCTATATATATATATATATCACATATATGTAGCCCCCGATTTCTATATAATATATAGCATATATATATATATACATATATAACTTGTTGGGTATAATTGCTCCAGTTTCAGACACCTTCTTGACCGATCCCTACGGGCAAATGGCTCAACTCCCTACTTTTTTCGAATTTTGCTACAAAGTGGGGCCACCCAGATAGCCAAGAAGTTTTATTGTCACTAAATGTCACTAATTATGGTGTATGATGGAGTTTATGATACTTATAACTATAGTATACTATAGACTATAGTATTCATATAGTATTAATATAGTATTCATGGGGTTGAAAAAAAACAACAACCATCACTTTTTCGGGCCCCAGGTAAATCCTGCAGATCTTCGCCTCCCAGACGTCCGTGGCACCTCCAAGGGCTCTTTTCCCACTTTCAACTTGGCCACCAGCGCAGTATCCGCGGCCAGGTCTTCGTCCCGCGCCAGCAGGCTGTTGATACCTGGGGTGTTGCGACCAACGGCCCTGGAGCTTGGCCCTGCAGTGCTGGAGCTTGGACAAATCATGGTGGATTCAGAAGGATTTACCCTCGGGTAAACTAACAGTTTGCGATGGAAAATGGCTATTTATAGTTGATTTACTCATTATAAATCGTGATTGTCCATAGTTATGTTAGTTTACTGGAGGGTAGATCAAATCAAGCTGGAAACATGGGATTTCGATGGGATAAAAGATTGAGACTGAAAATTGGACTCGATGAAACTGGATAGAAAAATCCAAAAGCTGTGAAAAATTGTGGCCACGATCGTAGGGAGAAGTCTTACGAGTAGATGGCGTACGTAGGACAGTGGGGACCACCATCCCATGTCCATATTGTTTTTTCGATGAAAGTTGGCGCGCTTTATTAAAACATCCAAAGCTATTTGAAACCACAAACCGTGCGTCCATGTTCTCAGCATTCCCATCATAAGAATTGCAGCATCCTGTCGCCCTGGGATTCCCAGCTCACATCTGAACGCTGCGGCCTCCCAGGGTCAGCAAACACCATTGCACTTTCTGTTGCACCCCAGTTGATGGGGATATCCCAGAATCTGGTCATCAACATGGGGTATTGTCCAAATATATCCAAATACATCGCAATACTTAAGTCTCAGTTTGAATCCCACTTGGAGATTAGCGATGGAAATAAACCATATTTGAAAGCATGATGAATCCTAGATACCCTGGGCATTTCAACAAAGATTCCCCTTCACCGGGGTTGACCCAGAAACAGCCAAGGGGCTAGTCCCTTCCCCCAATCATTTTGCAGACTCCGCAAAGGAAACCTTGGTGGAATGTATCATTGAATCGACTGTAGCATGAGTGTATACCCTCTGGTGATTTAACATAGCCATGGAAAACCACCATCTTTAGTAGGCAAGTCACCATAGATGATCTATAGATGGTCCATTTTCCATGGCTATGTTAAATAACCAGAGGGTATATGTGTATATAACATCCCCGCCCCTTCTGTCCATGTCAGATGATTCTTTTAAACAAACGAAATCCCTGATTTCTTGGATCTGCTTCAGGACCTTCAGGAAGCCTAACAAAAAGTAGAGAATACTCCCTACCCTCTGGTAAACTAACATAACTATGGGAAATCACCATTTTTAATGGCAAGCTCGACTATTTCTATGGCCATTTTCAATAGCTACGTTTCATTACCAGAGGGTATCGGTTCCCCAAATCATGGATTTCCCATAGATTTCCCCATCCCAACCTGCGGGCTTCGGGTGCCACTCGCCGTAAGAGGTGGAGCAAAGCCTCAGCAAAACGGCCATGATTTCAATGGATACTGATATCTAATATGATCATGTTAATTATAGATATGATATAATTTCTCACCAATGGATATAGCCATTCTGATTGTGGATAATTCATGTAATTTCAATTACATCACCAAAATAGTAGTATATGTTGATCCCTATGGATCCAGCCGTACCTTCTTAGAAAGTGTTTGGGGTATGATTTGGGGGGTGTCTTGTACCTTCTCAGGAGGTATTTGGATCCATAGGGGATAATGTATATCATACAAAATAGTTCACGAACATCTTGACAGGAAACCCTTGCCATAATAACTACTACCCTCTGGTAAACTAACATAGCTATGGAAAATCACAATTTTAAATGGGAAAATCCACTATAAATGGTCATTTTCAGTAGCTATGTTAGTTCACTGGAGGGTAGTTCTTTGTCAGACAATTCATACATAAATGGGGATATCACCAACGTAGAAACTGGGATGAGTGGGGATTCCTGCTATGTGTTGCAACAATTCATTGATGAATCCAACTGGAACCTGAATCAACCAAAATGAGCACTTGATCCAATTGGAGAGCTTTACATGCTTAACCACCACAAAATAGAATGACATGGGGTTTAAATTTACATATATTGATCATACCAACCAAGTTCTTTCCCAGCGCGAATAAGTTGGAATACACAGTGCGGTTTTACACATCTTGGGTGAGAAATAGTGAAGCTGACCTGAGAAAGATCCAAGTACATCCAAGTACATCCAAGTACATCCAAGCACATTATAGTCTTCACTGAAGTCATGTCACAAGATTACTGAAAGGCCGCTGAGTAAACTCGATTTTCCCAGAGCCTGGAAAGGATTCATCTAACAAATGTGCAAAAACCGCAATGCAATGGTTGAACACATCATTCTCCCCAATATGCATGGGAAGACAACAGATATGTTGACCCTAACTACAGTAAGGCTGTGGCCATTTCGAGTCCTGCTCTCACCGACGGTAAGAGGTTGCCTCTCGAAATCCGGAGTAACGAAATGGACTTACAATGTGGGGGCCCCCGTTGGATAGCTAAGTTGGTTTAGTTCACTAGAATAAATGCATATTTTATGGAGATTTATGGAGGATATATATTTATATAATATATCGAACTAGTCAGATGAGGTGATAAACGCACTTATAACTAGGGGGCGCCACTATGTAGATACCCTACAAATAAACATATCTTCGTTGGCAATTGATAAACCCCTGGGCTGTCTAATTAGGGGTATCATTTTAGTAGCAGGTTACCATCAAAAATTGCGAAGTGTTACCCTCTGGTAATTTCAGATAGCTTTGGAAAAATCCCAATTTCAGTGGGTAAAATCATCTATAGATGGATCATGTTCCATAGAAAGCTGCCAAATTACCAGAGGGTACAGTATGGTCAAGTACCTATATCAACCCAGGATTGGGATCATAATCCGTGGGTTGAACTTCAAAACAGGCTGAACATCACCACACAGTGATGCCAGAGCAAGAAAACCAAGAATGGATCAGCCATAAATCCCCCAATCTTGCGAGCAAAACCTCCATTTTCATCCATTTTCCCTAGAGTTTTCATGGTTTCTTCATCACCATTCCGAAAAAATGGCACCAGCGGGGACGCTTCGGCCCCGTGGCTCAAGGCCTGTGCACTGCTGGTCCAACCACTGGGTTAAGGTGCCATCCAATCGACCGAGGCCAAAAGGCACCTGGCTTTTTTTCGTGGAGCGACAGAAGCACCATGGGGATATGCAAAGGGGTACTGGTGATGAGTGGAAGGTTTTTGCTGGTGATATACGTTATCACCCAACTAGGGTACGGGTCAAAATGTTTCGTACTAGAACTATCCAATATTAATTATTGGGGTACCCAATTTTGACTAATCTCCACTCCAACTATACAACCAACATCAACCAACTATACAATCAACTATCATAGGGGATTTCTGCGAGATAACATGGGGATATCATGGGGTGTAGAACCAACTATCATGCGGATTTCATGGGATAGGACCTGAAAATGGGGTGGAAGGTATACCATGGTATCCCCATATTGTTGCTACAAGTATTCAATAATAGGAAAAAAGAGGATGAACCATGAAATTTGGAGGTTTTCCCTACATTTTCAGACAAACCCATGTACTGGTTGATTAGTCACTAATGGCTATTCATATTATGGGATATGGGGTGATATATGGGCCCCAAGTTCGACAGCTCTTTGTTGGTGAACGGTTAAACGAAAACTGTGGGGAGATATCGAACTATAGTTAAATGGGGTTAGAAACCAACAAAAACAACGTTTAGGGGAGTGCCGCTTTGTAGTACTGTGTGGGAATATGTCAAGAATATATATATCTAAATTGCATATAAGTGTATCTTAAGATTGTAAGTATGTCTTACATATGTAATTAGCAATATTACATACAGCCATACATTTGTATCTTAGATCACATAGCGTGCGCATTCTGTTGCTTCAAAAAGATCCGCAGCTCAGCACCACACCTTTGGAGGTTTGCTATTCCACTGTGCCAGGATGGAGTTCAACTGGCTTTCTGCCTGAGTAAGGACTTGTCGGATTTGTGGGTTGGAATATCAGTTCCAAAAAGTATACCATCTGGTTATGACTCACATAGCCATGGAAACTCCCCGAACTAAATGGATGTTTCTAGCTGGGAAAATCATCCAAAATTAGCCAGCTATTCCATGGCTATGTTAAATAACCAGAGGGTATAAAAGGCTGAAAACCGTTGGAAATTACAGGACTATCCTCCAGTGTCCAAAAAAACATGTCCAGCTGGGAATCCTTCAAAATTTTATGGATGTGTTCACCGGGAAAATCATAGATAAATGATGGATTTTCCATGGCCATGTTTGATAATTCTTTTCAACTCTTGCCTTGACTATCCTCAAAGATCATCATGCACACTTCAATCAGTTGGTATAGCTCCACAACACCATAATGGCTTAATTACACTCATGCATATCAACCGGCGGGTAACTAAGTGGGATGAACATCCACTTGGGGTGTTTGCAATTGCCAAAGTCTGCCGCAACACCTTGCGAAGGGGGGGGGGGGGGGGGGGCAACTACTACCCAACCCTTTACTTGGGGAGGCCGTACCGAGAAGTGTCCACAGATCTCTGTCCGTATGTCCAGAACAAGCCTGTGAGTCTCCCCAAAGCACACCATCACTTGGGAGATTTGAATAACAGATAATAGAAGGGCTCCCTAATCTTTACATAGTCGAGCCCCCAAAGGTTGTGTTTGTTGGTTTATAACCCCATCTCACTATCGTTATTGTAGTGAACTAAACCAACTTAGCTATCCAATGGGGGCCCCGCATAGTTGTCCTTGGAGTTGCTCAAGGAACAAAAAACATATTCCCTACATTTCCCTTTCGATTCCCAGGTAAGTCGTGGATTTTCCACTAGGAAAATACAAAGAGAGGTCATGTTCAGCCAATCCCCCACTGCCTGCAAAAAAATTGCCCAATTCATCCATGTTTTATTTTCAATAGCAAGCCATATTTACCCCATGGGTTTGGGGTACCCCCTTTTTGGAAACGAGATATATGAAAACTGAGGTTCTGCTTGGGGTTCTAATGGGTTCTAATGGGTTCCAAAGACCCCACCATCAGCAGTCTCGCCTCATCTAATGTCTCCTTGTGAAACAACGGGAGAGGTGTCACCTATCCAGCGATCTCACATAGGGGATCCCCTGGAGTCGTTGTGGCAACGGCCAGAGTCATGAAACGTCTTGGTCATGTTTGTGGTGAGGCTAGAACTTGAACTGGATTGTGTTTCAATTTGCCATAGTCATGTTCAAGTGTGAATGTTTGTGTTGCGATATGTTGCGATATGTTGCGATACACATGCCGAAACACGCGAAACAACTGGGGAAGGGTTCTTCCATGCCCAGAAATCCAATTAAAATTGTGAAACCTTTCCAGATTCAGGTTTAGGAGTTCACAATTTGACAGTACCAAATTTCACGCGTCGCGGAAAACATAAAAACAAATGGTATAAGCAAATGCTAATACCCTCTGGCTATTTAAGATAGCCATGGAGAATCCCCTATAAATGAGGTTTTAATGGGAAAATCATCCAAGATTAGCAATTTTCCATGGCAATGTTAAATAACCAGGGGGTAATCTGATTGAAATACATCATTTTTGTCCAATTATGGGGTAGGTAAACGATCGTTTCCAGCCAAGCTGCCCAATCGTTTCCGAAGTGGCTGAGTTGTCCCAAAAATTGCAAGGCACCCCGCAAAATTCAAAGGTTTATCATCATTTCCCCATTCAAATGCCATAAAGTGGGTTATACCAAAATGTCAAATATACTGAAATTTCATATCAAGTTCGCTACTGGATATGTAATATATATATATATATACATATTGTATATTAAAAAAAAAAATGATGGTTAAAATCCTGACTTTTAAGGTTCTTTGCCGGCTGCTCATCAGTGCAAGACACAATTCATCTCGCCTCGCCCAATCCAGCCAGCTTCGCACCATCAACCTGCGCCTGACTTCGCGTCAATGGACATGTTGAACCGTGATGGCATTGGAACTACTAACTTACCCAATACAGCAACAAACAAAACAACATCAACCGGGGAAGTGGGTATACCTGACGGTATGAGAATATGTGACCATCTTTTGTCACTTCTGATCAGGTCATATGTTCAAGTGACCATGTCACACCCAAAGTGAAAAAAAAACGTACGACATATCCTTTTTCATCCAAGAACATGTTTTCTTTCACAAGGCGTTGCATAGAACTTTGCTCAGCCCCCTCCGCCCCAGTTTTACTTTTTTCAGGGCATGTCAAACTTCGTTTTTTGAAGAGACACAACTGAATTTGTATATAGTGAGGCTCCCTAGTTTTAGGTTGGTTTATAACCACCCAATTCAATTACCGTCCGGTAATTAAACGTAGCTATTGAAAATGGCCATAGAAATAGTGGATTTTCCCATTGAAAAAATTGTGATTTCCCATAGTTATGTTAGTTTAGCAGAGGGTAGCTCTCACTACAACTCACCATTTTTTCAGGCTTCCCCCAGTCTCTCCGCGACCTGCAAGACCAGCAGCACCCCAGAGCGTTGCGGCATGAGATCGCCTCTGGAAAGCACCAACGGCGCCTGTGGGGCTCGAAACTACGGTGCCTGGGGTTTTCATCCCAACCCCCCATAGAAACCATGGAAAAGTGAAAAAAAATATATAGTGAAAACTAACAAATATGTTCGATCTTTTTTGGGGGGATAATTGTGGATAATTGCCTTAGTATCATGTGGTTGGGAGACTCCCTATCTTTTATATTGGGAATATGGATACAACCATAGTCGCTCCCAACGTACCACCAAAATAGTTGAACCAGCAGACATGGTGGTATGTGCTTTAGAATTTATGTCTGATTGATTGAACAAATAGAGACATACTAAACCATGGTTTCTGCGGGGTGTCTATGGGTGTCTAAGATTAGGGGGAGGGCTTATATCTCTAGTGACAATCAAAACTTACGATTTGAACCGAAATGGTGACCCAAAACTTCTGGAGGCGTTCCATTCTTGTTGGTTATACTCCTGCTATCCAATCATGAGTGGTAAACCCAATGGTAGACTACACTTCTTCACGGATCAAAACCCCTGATAGCCCAGTCAGATTGGGCTTCTTGAAGCGAAAAATCCGTCTTTGTGCGCAAAAAGAAACGTCCACTGGTGGGTTTGTGTACTGCTCCGTTCAGATGCAACAGTTTGTAAGCTACAACAAATCCCGATCAAACCACTTGTACAGGTAAACCCTGGCGGCCACAAACAACTACCATTGATGGTTGAACTCCCAGTTCTGGTGAGCCGCGCAAATGGCGAAGCTGCGAAAGAACCCCTTGATTTTTACAAACAAACCATTTGGAAAAGGACATCCATCATCATCCATCTGGATAAACCAGATATATGATATAGCACAGCCAAGAATCATAGAAAGGTGTTTCCAGGAATGATGGTAGTTCAATGATTCATTTCTCCCATATCTCCCAGGGTTCCAAGGTATGTTTTAGGTTTGGCATCTTTTTGCGGATTTCTAGAATAAAACATTAATTACCCTCTGGTGAACTAACATAGCCATTGAAAATGACCATTTATAGTGGATTTTCCCATTAAAAATGGTGATTTTCCATAGTTATGTTAGTTACCAGAGGGTAACCAAACTGAAGAGTTCATAACAGTCCGGCCATTTCATATGATTTCACAAACTGAACAGTATGATACAATTGGATGTTTGGATATCTTTGGTATTTCAAACCTTTCCGAATAAATCAATGTGCTAAACCCAATGCCATAAACCATCCCAAAAATCACCATAGATGGGTGCTATAGACCGTGCCCAAGTGGTAGGTTTATTATTGGGTTGCCGATATTATAGATATTTTAGATATTTGGTACGATATAATTCACCAAACTGAACACTTCGGCCCAGCATCTGATTCCATCAAACACTCTCATCAATGGGATTTTTCAAAAAGGATGAACAAATGACGATCTGAAGCTCCTAAAATAGGGGTACCCCCAAATCATCCATTTATAGATGGATTTTCCACTATAAACCATCCATTTTTGGGTACCCCCATTTTAGGAAACCCCCATATGTTACCATCGGGGGTTCCATGCAAGGGGGTTCCGACGGTACGCCTTCAGCAAGAGCTGGATGGGCTCAGTCCAGGCTGCTGTGAGCTGGAGCACTGAGGCCTGGCACGACTTGACCGACGAAGAATGAAGAGAAATAGTAATACATAGTAACAGTAATATGTATTAATACTACTCTTATTGGTTTATTAATAGAAATATGGAAGAACAATAAACCCCCTGGTAAACTGTTTCAGTTTGCTTTGGAAAGTCACAATGTTCAATGGGTAAATCAACTACAAATAGCCATTCTCAAGAGCAAACTGTTAGTTTACCAGAGGGTAGTCAATCATAAACCAATAAGAGTAATAGTCAATAATTCATGATCAGAGTAGTCAATATTACCTCGTGCATTTCAGCATGGCCCCTGCACAAAGGATGACACAGCACTACTATGTGCTCCTGGACTTTTGGCTCAAGAAAAAGAGCTGACAGTGACGCCTG